>WURT03000030.1:5189-28941 GCA_009936505.3 Holothuria glaberrima
CTGAGGGGTTTGTAAAGCCAAAAGTTTTCTTGTACGCTCCGCGCCAACCGATGGTGGCGCTCCGCTTAGAAACATATCTTGACATTTTTCATAAACTGATTTTTATTTTTTTTTTGCATTAATTGAGAAATTGCAGACATGAGATCCATATCCCAAGCTTGGGTACATGCAGGTTAAATCACTTGGGAAGTGCCGTTTCCGACCATCTGAGATGTTTGTAAAGCCAAAAATTTTCTTGTAAGCTCTGTGCCAACCAATGGTGGCGCTCCGCTTAGATAGTCCTGCCGCGCATGACGACCCCCCCGGGTAAAAGCTGGCTACGGGCCTGAGAGGAGTACATATTCGACACCATCTATGAAGGTAAGGCTGCCCGTCGGCATGCTTGCACTATCCGAATTTTCGAGGACCTTTTTTTTTGTTTTTGTTTTTTCAAAACAAAAAAATCGAGGTTCCTGCTCCCTGACAAAACCCATTTTCTGCCCCGACGGGGGGGGGGGCTGTAGCCCCCTGTCCCCCTCCGGGCGCCACCCCTGGTTGAAACACCGGATTTGAAACTCACAATTTGGAAGAGGGACCAGAACTAAACATAGAAGGAGGAATTCTTACTGCCTGCCATAGGCAGAATTTCCAGGGGTAATGGGCCCGGGGATAAATAAAGTGGCGAAAGCAGCGAAGGGGGAGGGCATGGGTCGGGAGCTCCCTTCAAATATTTTTCCACCGCTTTCCCCCAAAATGAAACTTGAAGGTAAAAAAATATTGGGTAAAATCTTCACAAACACCCCTTGAAAGTATGGATTTTTAGTACTTATTGCAGTAATTATACACCTAAGATATTTTCTTATCATTCGGCCCCCTCTAAACCATTAGTAGTGGAAGTGTAAATTTCGAAACCTGTGTTCTAAAAAGTAATGAATACTTAGCCATGGGCTTTGGAGCCCAATTTGATTTTGGGGGAAAGTGGCGTCGCAGGGGGCCATGGCCCCCTCACAGATGCCGATTTTTTTAGTTCCGAAAAATACGTAAATTTTTCAACACAAATTCTACTTAAAAAATGTAACACATGTGGATCCAAATTGCACGTAAGGACACCTAATTTTTCAAAAAATTCCTTGGACCCCTCCCAACTTCGCGTGACCAAACTTTTGCCTTCGGCATCCTTTCGACAGAATGTCGGTTCTGGCCGGCTTCGGGTTGCTGGATCCCTAACGGGAGCTTGGTACAGTGGCGTACACAAGCGGGGAGGGGGATTTGGCTATGTCCCCCTTCACTAATGCTAATATTTTTCTTTAGTTCCTAAAAATACCTAAACTTTTTAACACAAAGTTTTCTTCAAAAATGTAGCATACGTAGGCTAGCACCAGATTGCATGTAAGGACAACTAATTTTACAAAAATTTTCAAAGGGGAGGGGGACACCTCACTGGAGGATGAGCAATTGAGCAATTGATCGATGAAATCTCTCACTGATGCCGATATTTTTTCTTTAGTTCCTTAAAATACGTAAAAATTCGAACACAAATTTTACTTCAAAATGTAGCATATGTGGTACCAGATTGCATGTAAGGACGCCTAATTTTCCCCCCAGGCCGGCGATCACACAACATACTGAATGGCCCTCTTGAGAGAAATTCTAGGTAAGCCAAGGGGGGGGGGGGCTGAATCAACTTGCCCGAAAAATGTAATTCAAAAACTTTTCACGCGTTCAACACGGTGATGTACATATTACATAGACATTCATCGGCTATTACATTGCAATGATCGCATGCCAATTACATTCAATCAATGGCTGTGTTCATTATTGCCTTTCCATCTTAGTTATAAATTTTTTGAAGTCCTGACAATCAATAATGACAATAATCATTGGCAGGTCCAGAATTTGTCTCAACACGGGGGCCACGCAGTATTTTGTATGATTGCTGGCCTGAGGGAGCGTTCTTAGGGGAAGGGGTGTTCCCATCCCTTTGGCAAATTTTTGAAAAAAATAGGTATCCTTACATGCCATCTGGTGCCACATATACTACCTTTGAACTAGAATTTGTATTAAAAATTTACGTAGCCTATTTTAGGCACTTAAAAAATGGGCATCAGTAAGGGGGGCATGGCTCAATAGCCATGCCCTAAATACGCAACTGATAATAATGAAATAAGTTGAACCATTGTAAAACACACTGGTGAATTACCGAATACATGGGTACTGGTGAAATTCAAATCAGAACTTTATTTTAATTACCAAGGAAGTTTTTTTAAACTATTGATTTCCTTTAGCTACATCATTGCAATTTTTTTTTCTTTAATTAGGTGCCCGAAAAATTCTCAGCATCTTGCCCGAATTTTCACAAAATTTTTTGGTTGGGCTTGCAGCCCCCAGCCCCCGCCTCCTACGCCTATGTACTTAGCTGAAACTCACAAGGCCAGGGAGACTGGGAAGTGACATTCAGGCAACAAGGGGGGCACGGGGTAAAGCCCCCCTTGAAATTTTTTTCTCCCCCAGAGAGTTTTCAAGTTGGCATTGACTTAATACATTTTTACACATTTGGTCCCCTGAAAAATGTTTCTTCTCCTGGAAACTATTTCGTCCCCCTTCTGTACCTTGTCTGGCTACGGGCCTAGTGACATAAATCCTGCAATCTGAGAGGCATTTTTATAAGAAAAGATCTCTGTAAGCTACGTACTCGATGGTGGCGCTCCTCTTAGATAGTGCCATTACTGTTTCCCCCTCCCACTTCAACCCTTAATTGCCCTGGCCTCATCCACCAGAGGAAAAGTCCGGTTACACCACGGGGGATATACTCCTTACTTTTAGCCTAAGTGACAGAGTCTGGGATGGCCTACACAAGCATTCCCCAGATTTTCAAGAACATAACAAAATAATGTGCTCCAGCTGTTTTCTAATAATTGGTGATTGATAACTTTTGATCAGTGTTAAATAAAGTCCACCATTATTTATCTTAAAAATGTTATTTTCGGATCGCTTCGAGCGAATCCATTGTGCATATAGTTGTATTATTAACACTGATCTGTATGTACGATGTATGACACACATGATTTATATGTCACATATGAAGATCCGAGTGGTTACTACATGCGGCAGCCTCAGGCAGACTATTTTCCAAAAGCCCAGTGCAACTCCTATCCACAACCTATCCCCTCGAATCACAAGCGGCAGCTAATCTGCCGGCAAAACCCGTTACGAAGAGTAAATTACCGACTATTAAAAGGGCAAGAAGAAACGGCATTACGTTCAATACAGTGCAACTGGGATAGCCTTTGTAATGCCGGATGAAGCACAACATTCTGCACTGTCTACGAAGTTTTTCCGGCGCGCTTCACCGATCGTAAATGTCATGAACATGAATGGCATGGACTTTGCCCTCAAATCCAACATTTTCTTTCTGACGGCCAGGCAGTAGTGGCGCAAGGTGGGCAAGGCTGGCAAAGGTTTTCCAGTTTTGCAGCGGAGCCGTAATGGGTCCGATAAATATGTATTTCCCAGAAAACGGCCAGTCGCACCGACGATTTACTTGCCTTCGCTCTAAATTAGGGCAAATCTTTTGATAAAACCTCACATGCTCCAATTTTTCTCTCTAAAATCCAAATTTTTCAAATTTTCTTTTAATGAAAGCCCATTTTCTTTCAATCTTTGTTCAATAGAAGTTCGAAATATTCTGCGCGCAGAAAAAAATTCGTCTCGACGGAGAGCTTGACCCCCCCCTGTCGAGCAAATCCTAGGAAGGGGGATCTTATTCAGACAAGGGGCGTAACCAGGATTTTAAAAGGTGTAGGCACGAAAGTATGACTATCTAAGCGGAGCGCCACCATCATCAGTTGGCGCGGAGCCTACAAGAATTTTTTTTTATTTTCGAGACCCCCAGATGGCCGGAGATGGCACTTCCAGGGTGTTTTGAGCTGCATATGCAGCCTTAAAATTGGGATCTCATGTCTGGAATTTCCAAGTTATTGGAAAATTCAATGTCATTTTTCCCCGTGGCACTTGTCTTGCCAACAGCCATACATATCAGTTGTAATGTGATGATACCTGCAGACAAATCATGTGGATTAACAAATAAAGACAAGAAACAATGAAATTGAATGCGTTCTTGGTCTTTTATTCTGGTTTTCTGGCCTCTTGCTGACTTGAGACACCTTATTCAATATCACTTTTAAAACAAACAACAAACGAGTTAAAACACGTCATTCAATACTACGCAGGAGCGTCGATCATGGGGGAACAGGGGGACATGACCCCTCCACTTTTTGATCCGGGGGGACGTAATACAAAATGTCCCCCCCCCCCACTATTCGCTGCCAGGCTTTTACTTTTTTTAAGGCATATTCATGGGCGCAGGAGCACAATTTGATTTGGGAGGCTGTAATGACTTGCCTGAAAAATGCAA
Organism: Holothuria glaberrima; assembly: GCA_009936505.3. Lineage (NCBI taxonomy): Eukaryota > Metazoa > Echinodermata > Holothuroidea > Aspidochirotida > Holothuriidae > Holothuria > Holothuria glaberrima. The sequence continues at coordinate 9,583 of WURT03000030.1, forward strand.
CTAAAAATTTTTAGCGCGCGTTCAACATGTAAATGTACGTATTATAGACATGCATCGGGGTTAAATTGTAGCGAAGGCATGCCAATTACATTTCAATCACTTGTCGTGTTATATTACCCTTCCATTTTGGTTACAAATTTTGGGTAAGTCCTAACAATAATGATAATAATCAGTTACATAGCCAGAATTTATCTCACAGGGGGTCATGCAGTATGTTGTGTGATTACTGGCCTGGGGGGACACCCTTCCCTTTAAAATTTTTTGAAAAATTAGGTGTTCTTACATGCAATCTATTACCACATAAAAGTACACCTTCACAGCGATGAAACAAATTATCAAAATAGTACTAGTTTGTCCCCCCCCCCACTTTTGAAACTCGATCTGCGCCCCTGATACTACGCAATGTATTTAAAATTAGCAAGGTAGGGGAAAGTTGGGGAATGCCGAACACTTTTCATTAGTCGGCAATTAAAAGAAAACGAAGCCACATTTGGATGGTACGACTATACCAACGGAATGCTCGCACCAGGGGCAGGGTATTTTGAGGTTTTTAGGCTTGGCATATTTCAGGATGTGACGTAGTACATGAAAAAATAGCGTCGTCCGGGAATACCTTGCGACTCGGGGACAATGCCGAACGATGTGGGTATATTGACGGTTCATGTCACTTCTTGAATGAATCGCTTGATTTTGACAAATTCCACTCTCAACATGAACGGGACACTTGAGTGTCATTACTCACCCTGCAAAATAATTGCCAAAAAGCAAGCTAGTGCAGGGAAGGGGGTGGGGGATTTGACTGGGCGTAGTCAGTTGAGGTTCGTATTCCGAGGTATCAGTCCTCCGGATCCCCTCCTCCAGGCTCAAACGTTATTCTTCGAAGAAAAAATGTTTATAGGCGATCTGTAATATAAGTTACCCCCTCCCCAGATACGCCTCCCAGTTATTTACCGACAAGTGTAAGCAAACAGCCGTTTGCCATTGCCCAATACGTACAGTATACGTACAGTCATAGGTTAATAACAAATGTCGTTCCCATCAGTAAGTTATGGGAGTGGTTATGCATATTACATGAGTGAGAACAGTACAAACGTTACATAGAAATCCCAATTAGCGGATAGTTCGAAATATGCATACCCTAAATGGTCACCTTAAATGAGTGATGTCAAAAAGTCGTAGTTGCACTTCACACCATGGGCGTGGATCATGGGGGCGGGGACGCGCCCCCTCACTTTTTGGAAGGGGGGCATCGCCGAAAAGTCCCCCCACTTTTTCAAAAATGATGAAAACTAAAACTGTGATTATGAATTGACACTACATATTAAAAGCTAAATTTCGCCCAAATATGGCACAATTTGCCATAAAGACACCTTCCAATTTCCTTTTTTCTTCAAAGAGCAGGGGACACCCCTCCCCTCTGACCCCCCTATGACAGCGATTCGTAAATGGTGAAAAGCTTAACAACTTACTATTCAATCACTTCATGAAGTGTTGTTCTGATTTACCCTGAGGACTAATAAAAGCAAGCAAAATGAAAAAAAAAAACCAAAAAAAAACTTCCCCCCAAAAAAGTAGAAATTCTTGGTGATATATTCAATTCAAATTGAGCCCCAAATGTAGCACCATTTTGCATCTAGCCCACCTTACGTGAGCAAAAATTTTCCCCTCCCCCAGGACAGCGATTCGCAAATGGTGAAAAGTCCCCCCACTCTTGGAAATGGACCCACGCCCTTCCTTTACACTATTTTGGCTGTCCATGGGGATCAATCAGTGGTTGGAGTCACTGAAGGAATAACTAACATGCTATGGAACCAGAATGAATGTGAGAATGTTGTGATAATAATAGTGAAATGTAGGCCCAACCCTAGTGAGCGTAAGTACTCCCAATTTGATGAAAACGACTCCGATGTAGAACATCGTGAAAGTACCCAAGAGAAGCTGGTATCGAAAAGGCTGTTTTGGAACTTGGAACGCCGATCGTGATACAACAGGCCACAAAGTGCTGCAGCTCTTTAAAGTATGTTCATCAACGATAAGCTCAGTTGACTGTGGAATGTTTCTCAACTAAAATATTCTCTGCGTAAACGGGTTCTTAACTAGATCTGACAAGATCGGATCCTAGTCTTTTTCGGCGGGTAGAGTGTTGAATGAAACGGCACGCGATAGAAATAACAGCCTAGATGACAGAAGAATAGGTCACCTACTTAGTTTAGCCATGTTCTTGCTACGTTAATTTTCAATAGTTTTTTCTGTCTAGATTCCTAAACTCGTCCAGCAAAATTATGGATTTGAATTATGGGTGTGTTTAGAAAAAGATTACTTGGCCAAAAAAGTGTTGGCCCGAGCCGACAGTGCCACATACTGGTTACGCCCCTGCAGACCCCGCCGTATAGACCCATGGCTTTATGCATAACGACGCGAAAATAACGTACGGTATCACTCCAACACTTGTGCTACGGTTTGCGTTGTATGGCTGAATACCGGTGTAATTTAATTCCTCCGAACTATGAAAGGAGGGAGAGGTTGAGTTACGAATGCTGCTTTGGGAAAGACGAGCTTTACAATTGTTATTTATGAGTGAATATACTTCTTGATGACAGTTTTAGTTACTGTAAATGAATAACATTCTGGAAGGTTGATGCATATAACTTTTTCACATTTTGTACTGTTTTGGCTGTTTCTTTAATTGATGATGCTGTTATTAAACGTCAGCTTGTGTGAAAGATTTAATCATTATATGACCTAACCTAATAGGGAGAACAGCTAGCAATTGATGTCATGTCACTGCAGGCTGGTAGAGCCAGACAAAGCACTGAAGGGGGCGAGATAATTTCCAGAGGCAAAATATTTTAGGAAGGGCTGCATTAACGCAATGGTAATTTTTATCTCATCTCGCCGTACATGTAAAGTGAGTATTGATATTGTACTTCACCTAAAGGCCTGTATACACGAGCAACATTTGTAAAACATTTTCAAAACACTTCACTTGCAGCAAACCCAAAACACGCTTGTTTCCGGTTTGTTGCACAGTGTAGACAGGGTAACAACAATTTGAAAACATTTTGAAAATGTTTTGAAAAGAATTGACAAGACATTTCTTCTGCAACATTTTCAAAACATGCTTTATACCCGGTCTACACTGTGCAACAAACCGAAAACAAGCATGTTTTGGATTTGCTGCCAGTGGATGTTTTGGAAATGTTTTGGGAATGTTTTGTAAATGTTGCTCGTGTATACAGGTCTTAACATTAGAAATGTAGTGTGCGTGTGCGTGAGTGTGTGAACAAAAAGTGTGTCGCGAACTCCTTTTAAAATCGTAAAGTTTAATCAAGATCAAACTTGGTAGGTAGGTACCTGACGATGAAAACTTGTGCATGTGTATTTATGAAGTCATAGGTCAAAGGTCAAATTTGCGAAATGATTCGGTTTTGCCATTATTTTCCTTTCACTATGTTTTTAGAATAAGTAAGAAAATCACATGGTATACTAGGAATGATGAGATAATATTAAAAATATAGTGTTTTCTGGATGCTAAGGATGTTGTCAAAGCTCAAAATGTGTAGGTAAATGGCCAAATTTATCTAAATTTTGCGAAAAAGTGTATCGTGAACTTTTTGCTAAGGGTAGGATTAGGGGTCAAACTGTAGGTTAAAGGTCAAATTTGCAAAAAAAGAATGTTTCGAACACCTTCTAAACCGTAAGTCCGATGAACTTTAAACCGGAGGACAGCGGCGTAACCATGAGCCCGAGCCCCCAGCTCCTAGATCAAGAGGGCCCCCTATCAGGAGGTCCAGTGGCGCCGCTAGAGGTTGGCGATTGGCGGGGGGGGCACTATAGAAGATGGTGCTTTAAGCCCACCATAGATACATTTAATAGGTCGGTGTAAATTGTGCATTTTGGGGAAATTTTTGTAAATTTAAGTTGGCTTAGATGCTTGAAAATGCAGGTATTTTAGGCGAATCTTCCAGTTAATTACATGCATAGAAATTATCATTATTTAGTGATATTTTGGCTATGGCATGGTACTCGTTATATAAAAAGGTGTAACGACAAATGCTTACTGCAAATGTTACCGTATATGCTACTCATGTCATAACATTACTCTAAGATTCTCTACTTCGGAAAAGATTCTTCGGAAAACATTCTTTGGAAAATTGTTTATATTACAATAATGTACTGTTGCCTCAATAATATTGAAAGGATATTAGGTGTGTACCGTGATGAATGCGCGCGAAGAGTGCCCAAATTTTGAATTGAAAATCGTTCTCATAACAAAATTTGCCTGCAGACTTTGCCACTGAGATACTTTAAATTCCTCACAAAATGCGTCAGCCAATTAAAAGGCGTGTCTTCCCCTGAATTCCACTACTTTGCATTTTTGCAAGCCCTGCTCCTTCATAATGACTCCAATGCACAAGATAAATCGGCGTTATTGTATAGAACCCTCACTTTTGAATAATGCAAATATGTTGGAGACGGTATTGAAACACTGCCATGCGGTGATGCTGCATGCGCGCGGAGCGCGCGAAAATTTTGATTCTTCGTTTGCTGATATATGTCCAAAGAACTCAATGCTCATTTCTATTCCTGAAGCAAGGAATATTGCGGGTACAATCCCAATTTCTTAGACCTTGAATTTACCAAGCCTGGCTTTTCCTGTGCATCAGTGTAGTGGGGGCCCCCTTTTGGTCTGGGCCCCGGCTCAGTACGATCCGAGCCCATAGGAGTTGCGCCACTGCCGGAGGAGATGAGATCTGCAACTCCATGTATTTAACTCTTGTTCATTTTTTAGAGGGAAGGGGAAAATTTACTTGGGGCGCTGCCGATGGCACCCCTTGGCATGTTTCACTGGCTCATGTTTTCATATGCTTGCAGATAACATAGATTATGCCTGAAAAACCTTGATGCATTACGTTCCTGCATTCTATCCTACGTTTTGTTATGTAACAATATTTAAGTTTGTCGTGGTATATTCTACCTGACGTATTTCATCTCGTCCATCTCCTTTCGAGGTAGGCCTATATAGTGGGCTGTCAATGACGTACCATGCTTCCTGAAAGAGCTTAGAAAAACCAAATGTATATTTTGAAATGTGAATAAAGACCTCACCCGGTAAAATTAATTATGCCCTTATTCTGGAGATAATAATTCAGCATGATACTGTATATCAACGGTAAACTTGACGCAGCCTGCGTAACAGGTCTGTTAATTGCCTTATTGACCCTTGGGTGTAAAGGATATGCATGGATATATGTTACGATCCAATGGAACTGGTACGGGGATTGGGTGCGAGCAGCTGTTCCCAGTTTGTTCTAGTTTTCAGGTTTTATGGTCTTAAAACGTCCAAAATAGCTTAGAAAATGCTAAAATTCTGGAACTGATTTGTCATACCCACCCCATTGTTTAAATACCTTTCGAGGGCTCTTTTGCCGGAAGAAAAATAAAATTTTGATCTGCATCTGTATGCTTTTTGCAAGTATAAGCAGGGAGTTGGTATCTAGTACCATCTCCCTGGTATAAGGTATGTTTTCATATTTCACTATCGCCCGATTTTGAAGAATGGTACATTTTAGTAATCGTTCAAATTGCACATCAGGATGCATTTATTTATGCCCTCAGGAAGCTTATAGGATTATACCAGCCTAATGTATCTATTATGACCTCTTTATCTTTATTTGTTTGCCTAATGGTCATGAAGAGACCCTTTTATCTTGGTTTCACTGGCGTTGGAAACGTATCAGTGGGTTAAGGGGGGGGGGGGAGCATGCAACATAGTTATACGACGCTTATACAAGTGGGAGTACAACCCTCCATTTGCCAGTGGGAAGAGTGTTTGCTATTTCCCAGCAATAATATGTATATGCCAGCCAAACAAGTTTTATCTCACTGAACTTTAATCGATCCCATCTGGGATTCCTTGGCAGTTGTTCACTAACATAACAACTCTTTATTTATTCGAAAGGATGGAACCCTTATTTCCCCCTTTTGGGTAAACACATTGGAAGATAACATGAAACACAAAAGGTTTTAATTGTCAAAACATGTCTGATAATCATTTAGTGCAACTTAAAGTCTTATATGGAAACAGTAAAATTTTCACCATTTCAAAAAAGAAGGGGGTGGGGTAGAAACTTCCGAAGCCGTCCACATTCCACGTCATAATGGTGTGGGATGGTGGTAGACTCCAGATTCTACCACCTCTAGCCATCCGTTATTGAGAATCCTGCATTCTGATTGGTTAAACACTGACCTGTTATTCCACAACACACGGTCAGTAAAGCGGTAAGCTGATAAAAATGAAGTTTTTTTTAGAGATTTTCGATGGTAGAATAGGAATAAACCACATTTGTCGGACTATTATTGTCTCGTAAACCGTCTCGACTCCAAATTTAGCAAAATGACGGTTTATTCACCAATAATAGTCCGTCAAATGCGATTTATTCCTTAAATGTCCGGCATATAGTTGAGGGGACGATAGACTTCACACTGCCAGACCTTTATGGCTATCATGTGCACACCTGGAATTCTGGTATAGTTCGACGTAAAAAAAAAGTTGAAATGAGGATAAAATAATAAATATCACTAAGCTCCTAAAATGGTTACATACCACTTATTAGCCATCTCCCCCTTTGCACTCGCTTGTCCACACACTGTGCTACCTTGCAAAATTTTATAAATAAAGTGTGGTAATCGGCTACCTGTGCTACTTCTCTAATTGCTTTGTTCGAACTTATATACATTATAACATCTTCTGAAAGAAGGAAAACAATTAGATCTGCATGATTCAGACTCGAACCTTACTGAACGTCATCACTGTAATTACCGAGGAGACAGAATGTTTCTCATTTGCAAATTTTAATTCGTGCAAGCCACATATACGTTCAGACGGTAGAAAGAATTCAAATTTATGCAGTTTCCCAATCTTTACTGTCTTCGAGTCACGATATCATCTATTAAAAAATATCCTACTGCATGCAAAATTTGACAAATAACCATCTTAATGAACGGGAGACGATCGTTGAAGATTCAATCTTCAGATGTGCTATTCGTCAAATGAATTTCGGTTGCTATGGTTTATAAGCTGAATGCAAATGAGCCAAGCAATAACGTCCACAGCCTCCTTTGGCTGCCATGGAGACCATTCCAGTTTCTAGAAGTATATAGACATGTTAGGTTTAGCAGTGAGAGGATTGCTTAAATAGATGCAAAGGGAATGGTGATGAAGCCGAAACAGGTTCGATTTATTGAACGAGGCTGGTAACTGAGATTTTTTAAAGGTAATCTGGAAATTGTCATGTCATTGTTTGACTCTTTGCACGATGGGCGTTGGATTTAAACATCATTCCTCGTGATAATAGGAACAAATATCAAATATTTCTTACGTTACGGTAAGTAATTTGAATCACATTTTACTGACAGAGTAATGTTTTACTTGCCGCCATTTTGTTATTCGTTGTTATTGCGAACGACTTGTAAAGAAGACTGAACCGATAATATATGGTGGTGATGAGAGTGTGCTCCGTGTTATTCATTTGAAGCATTGTGTTTATGTGCATGTGTAGCCGCAACAGTTTTGTTAACTACACCATTTCGGTTGACAAACTTTGTTTCTCAAATTAATACTCTAAAATTATCGTAATATGGATGAAATCACCGCAGCATGAATGACAAGCATATCCTAACATATCACGTTTACTGCCAAAAAAAAAAAAACCTTTCAGTTACCAGGTTACTACAGTAAGCATAAGCTAATAAATATAGTGTCTTCCAATCATCATTTGGTAACTCGTCGAAATGACTGTTTAATATCATGTAAGCTTGAATTAGCCCCATTATTTTATAGAAAGAACATACATTTTATCATATTCATTAAATTAAATTTGACTATTCAGTTTAAAATGAATTAGTCAAAACACATGTTGATTAGCCATTATACAATACCGTTCTAACTAACGTCGGAGGTCAATGTAATAGTTTATTTTTTAGTGTTGCATTATTCGGTACGCATGTAGGCTGCCTTTATGAATATCTGCTGCTCCAGTCAAGCTTACTAACTCAGTGTTAGTTTACATTTACATCTTTGACGGCCGTAAATAAAAACACTGATAAATCAATCGGTAATGATTCAGTGTTTTTGAGAGTAGGAAAATATCAGAGTAAAATGAGAGAAATAGCTCTCCTTGTAGGCGTGCGAGGCCGTGGCTGGGGCAAAGGGAGTTCTGCCTCTCCATTTGGGTAGAAAATGCACTATTTTTTGAGAGAATATACGCTCTTTTCAGGCAAACTTGTGATACCGAAGGGGATAATATTTCGTGCATGCACACAGTGCCCGATTCAGAGAAGTACCGTACACTTAAGGTTCTACTACATTACTACTTTACCCGAAATCCCCGTTTATTGACATTATGCTCTGCACGCATTAAAATTAGGTATAGTTAGTAAATCTCCAGAGGGCCTCAATATTTGGCCAAAAAGGTATTTTTAAGAGGAAAATAACGGAATTCTTTTCCTTTGATAGCGTCTATGTACATGATAAATGACGAAAGAAATAAAAGTGCGTATTCAATATTGTTGTAAATAGAGATATTATCTAAAATTACTGCCTGGTTATATTGGCATCGATCTTTTAGCTTCAAAGACAAAAATATAGTCAGTGTATATATTAGATGCAACTGTGCAAAATGAAGTGTCACCATACAGATTTGAAAAACGATGAAATCCGTTATGACATGAAGTTATACTATAAAATTATACTATAGTCCTATTGGATATACTACCTGTAACACATTACATGGTGCAGTAGCCCTAATCTAATTCTAAAGTATTAGTTACATATCCTTTCTATTAGAAGTTTCAGAGACTGATAATTTTTAATATAAAAGAGGGAAGAGAACTAATCTAAGGTGGAGGAATTTTAATGTCTGAGACGAGAAAAATGTCTTTAATTAAAGAATTTAACAACAGTAATACTACAGATAAAGGTAAAGAAAGACAACTAAATAGAAACGAAAGAGAACTTAACCACAAATGACCACTTGATACCTTTGCCTTACTGATGCACCTCATTTATACTCAAGTCTAATTGTAGATTCAGAACTTACTTGGGGGCGAAGAAAATGTGTGCAAACTTCTGGCAATTTTTATCACAAAAATTATGCAGCTTTGCAGCAATTTCGGTTACCTTCATAGCAGGTATCAAATATGTACTCCTCTTTTGACGTATATGTATACGGTATTACGAGTGCAGGCAACATGGGTGTAGGAGTACTACACGTCCGCCAAGCGGGCGACAATTTCGGCATAAGTATTCTTGCTTCGGATACCAAGTATATTAGTCAAATGCACTCTATAGTTGTTTACATTTAACAATGGTGGATCAATGGGGCGAAGTGTGTAAATCTATCGGCGGCGCGTAAAAGTGAGTGAGTAGGTGGGGGGGGGGGGTACCGCAACTAAGACTTCAAGAAAAAATTAATCTTGGAAAAATTATTCAGTAAAATCACTTTGTAGGAGAAAACAGGGCTAAAGTGTCCTTATCAAGCTCATTGATTTAATAATGTAATTAAAGGAAATCGTTTTTTTTTTAATACGCATGCTGTTGCACCGCGCAAGGCTGTAACAGAGTCAATCTAGCCCGATTCCTAGCCAATTTACGTTCCAGTACCATTCTTGGTCAGTTCTGAGTCCAGTATACCTTGATTTCAAGACAGTTCCCATTCCAGTGCCGACTCCTGGACCTCACGTTCAGGGCAAATTCCAAATTCAGTAAAAAACGGAACGGAGTCCAGAATTGAGTCTTGTGCGGACTCGGACGTCACAGCAATGGTGCCACGTAACGTATAGCTTCAGCTGTGTTGTGTGCATCACCCATGAGGAAGGAAGTTCATTCGTTAGTGATGGTCATGCAACTGCATAAAAGCCCGTCTGTGGTGGTGGGGGGGGGGGGTCCGGGGACCACTCAGGGAAAATGCGGGAACATGAAATTTATATGCTATTTCGCAGGTTTTGAGGGCCATTTAAAATGTAGGCAACTTCTTAAGCATGTTTAGTAATTTTTAAGTAGGCCATGTTTTATTTTCAAGCATTTTAGCTCGTAGCATATTTCCCCTCTCCCACTTTTTACGCCCATGTAGTAGCGGATATTGCCTGTTGTTTTTGGTTCTGTTTATTTGTAAAAGATGGTAAAAATATTATGTACAGCTATGACAGAGATGGATTTTAGGAGCTTTTGTAAGCTATATGGAGCATCATTGAAAATGGAACAGTCTATCCATACTGTTCCATTACAGCCAGGGGTGGACCATGGCTATCATCGGTGAGGCTGTCCGAACCCTCCCAAGCCCACTGCCCTGGATACTGTCCTGTATGCGTTCCCAACGTGCGTGAACGTTTCCATGTTTCATGTTCCATTTATCAGAAGACGTATATAATGACAGCAAGTTGTTTATAGATGTCATACTTATAGCAGAAATTCATCTCGCATCTAAGCTTGTCTCTTCATTTTTGTAGACCCCTCGGTCCTTTAAAGAGCCTTCTTATACATAATTTAAGATGGAACTCAAAGCTATAACACCAAACAATGGAACAACACCACCATCTGGAATACCCCTTACTCCAACCATTCGCTTGTCGGAGCCTCCAACACCTCAGCATGGCGGTCCAAATGGCTATTCAGATATGGGCGGCGTTGACAATCCTGTGTTTGTTGGTGACGAAGAACCTTTGTTTTCAAAGTCGTACAAAGCACGAGGTAAGAACAACACCACTGATAGCGGACTTGTACCTGACTTCATCAGTGGTGTACACAGGATTTCTCTCAAGGGGGGGGGGGGTGCAGTAAGTTGTGTGATCATCGGGCTGGGGGAGGGGTCAAAGAGGAAGAGGTGTCTCCCTCCCCTTTGAAAATTTTTGAAAAATATTAGGTCTCCTTACATGCAATCTGGTGCCACATATGCTACCTTTTGAAGTAAAATATGTGTTAAAAATTAACGAATTTTTAGTAACTTAAAAAAACGGCGTCAGTGAGGGGAGGGGGCATGGCCCAAATGGCCCCTAGTGTACTCCAGTGAACGTAAGTGAGCGAGTGGTTTGACTCCAAATGGGACATCAACTACGTGTCATGCACACGATACAATGAAGCCGGCTCACGGTTTTTTTTCGTGCAGCTCATAGTTCGAAAAAACAATTGGTGATAGCTCCGTGTGGCCAAAGAGATTCGCTACCCAGACTAGCTGCACAGTAACTTATTGGTGTGCACACGTTAATTTCACAGCTACATGTAAAGTACACACTAGTATATTCCTTGCTTGTAACTTCTTGTGCTAATTTTATCAAACATGAGGCCCAACGTGCTGTAAACAGAGCAGAAGTAACTGCCGGTTCTCTATGAAAACATAAGAAATAATTTGCCTGCATCGGTGGAATTTTTTTTAAAGTGGACGGTGTTGATTCGGCTCTTCTAGGCAGTGGCTCCGGCATGGGGGCGTGCCCCCAATCGATTCCTGAAAAATTCTGAACATTTTAAAATGATCCCAAAAGGTGTTTAAGTTATAGGTTTCTGTAGGGGGTAGGGTGGGTGTGTTTTTGACCGAGTGAAGGATATATTGTAATCATTTTCTATCACAAATGTTTCTCAAACTATCAGAATTTTCGCAAATCCTTCGCGAACTATCGAAATTTTCGCGCACTCCGCCCGCTTCAAACCTTACCTCAATGTTGTTCTTATTATCAATATCTTCCGACGGTTAGCAGCTTTCGGAGAAGCACAACAACAAACGTTGAAAGCTTTCTACGCTTTCTATACGTGATTGTTACTACACGTTTTAAGACGAAAAAGCATTGTGAAACGCGCTTGTAAGTCCTTTACCCCCTTTGCTACACCTATCAAGAGTCTTATATAACCTTACTGCACCTGTACCAGTATACTCCCCCATTCGCACTCTCCCTCCTCCCCCCATTACCCATTGCTAGAAGCTGTTCGCCTAGATTTTCGTTCAAAATTAGTGAAAAAACGATTTTTTTAAAGTGCTGGGCGTCATACACGATAATATCATTTGGATATAAGGTAATAATCATTATGTCATTGGCCCATTTTATGTAATTAATCCAGGGCTTCCAGGACCCCTATACATAGGCCTATATTTGCGAGCCTTAGATGTCCTTTTATAATGCACCATGAAAAAAATGAACATTTTTGTATATACTAGTTCAAGAAGATTTCCGTGGACTCCACGCACGTATTTTTGTAAAAAAACTTTCCCCGAATAGAAAGCAGTAACGTAGCCAAAAGGGGGCTTCAGGAGGTTTATTTACAACGCATCCTTCTCTTAGACAACATTCTCTCCTGTTTCACCTTACCAAAAGTTAGAATTCACTAAATTATGGACATTTTCCAGCCATATATGATCAGTTTCGACAATACCTCAAAGATAGCACTATTTTGCATCTAAGATAACCTTAAATTAACAGAACTTTCTCACAGGTGAGGGGGACTTACCCTCCCCTTAGACCCCCCCTTACGATTACGTAGTGACAAAGGAATGATTCCCACTACTGTATACTAGCGCAGGGCGCATGAAATAGGTGCAATGTTCTTAGACTGGGGGTAACAGAGACGACATCTGTGGTGCCCCTATCACCAAATTCTGGCGGCGCCACTGCTTCTAGGAAGTTGCCCCTTGAAACTACGAACATAAGGTAATGGTAATTTCTGGGGTCTGCTTAGTGCGCATGCAACGTCCTTTAGAAGTAATACATAGTAGATGCTTCCATCGAATGCTCACAAGTGTGTAAACATCCAGAGCTTCCGAGAGTTTCCTCCGAACAGTTGCCCTTGGACCCCATCAGGGGCCATAGGATAGCCCCTGGACCCCACGCTATCCAGCGGAGCCTCTGTTACCGTTGGTTTGTTCCACCCCTCAGGCCTCAAAATAAATCCCTGCAAATGCTGCACTGGGATGGGAGAACAGACTTGCGTCTGCCTTACGCATAGTGTTGATACCGGTATTATCATTCCAATAAGTAACACAGAAAAGAGATTCAGTCTATACTTAAATAAATTTCGTTAACTGATTAGTTGATTAGTTGCATTTCTCATCTCAGACAGAGTTTCTACGGGGACAGAAGAACCTTTCCGGGATACCTCCAGTGCTCTCTCAGGAAGCAATGATAGATCTATTACTAATGGCGGTTTGAGTAATACGTCATCCCTTTCCAACGGGGACTCTCATCTTTTAAATGGGACAGTCAGGAGTAGGTAAGTCCTTCACAACTACTCTGTTCTTTGGTACTGTACTTAAAAATCAAGGTTTACACTTAAGCTTGTAGCACAGGAAATGGTGAAGTTGTGTTGTTGTTGTTGGGGTGTTGGGGAAGGGAGGTGGTAGGCCTACACAAATAAAAAAAGCTAAAATAATATATAAATATATATATATATATATATATTGTCCGTACTGATAAGCTAAAGGGGATACAAACGAATATCTTTAGAGATGTCATGTTGCAATATTTCGAAGTGGTCGCTTCTTCATCTTCAGTTAGTTAGTTAGTTAGTTAGATGAGGTTTGACCTCCCAGTTTCCAACCAATTGGTTCAAGTCGAGCCGGCCACGGTCTTCATCTTCAGGCAAATGCAAGAGTACAAACGAGCACAAGCATGTACTATATAGTAGATAAGGCATGTATGGATAGACTTGGGAAGCTTTACAACAATGGAACGAAGACAAAATAGTAGATCAAGTTAAGGATAAATAAGATAAGAATAGCTCTACAAGCTGTAGCTTGCTACGTTTTTATTTAAGTCTGCCTGTAAGTTCGTTATGAGTATGCTTTCTCTAATCTTACGCCTATATACCACTGCGACTCATTTCCAGTAACTGTACATTGATCTTTAAGTCAGGTAAACAATAAATCTCAGTGGTGCAGTGGAGATAAAAAATGCCTTTCTGTCTACCAAACGAACTCATCAAATGTTCATTGAACCTATCTATGAGTCGTCGGTTGGTTTCACCCACATAAAAATAATCGCAATCGGGCAGTTTATCTTACAAACCACATTGTTAGCATAATCCAATTTAGTTATCTTTCAACTTGAACAAGGGACCAATTTTCTTTTGAAAAAAAAAACACTCTCACTAAAACATTTGTATTACAAAGATTATTAATTCAATGTCTTTTTAGCAATTTTGTCACCACTATGGCCACAAAAAGGTAACCGGACAAAAATAATATCGTTGGTGATCTTCTCTTGGTTCACCCTAATAACAGGACCCATCCCAAACTGATGTCTTAAGAGAAGGGTCCAAGCTCAACTCAAGTTTTGATATATTAGAGGGGTACTTATTCTAAGCAATCTGGTGAAATTTCCATTGAAATCCGACTTGTGGTTCTCAAGATATCAGCAGATCAGGTTGTCACATTTCCAACAGACAGTGAACTTGAAGCAAGCACATATGATGTCATAGCCTCACATTAATGAGCAGTCTTTTGTTTTCCTTTAAACTTTATAACCAATTTTCTCCTCAACAATCAAATGTTACGGGAATGTGATTGCATGGGAGGCATGGGAAAATTAAAAACTTCACATTCCACATGGGGAGGTCCTATCCCTATTAACTTCAAGGTCAACACAACAGACTGAAAAAACAAAGGAAACAAAGTATTCCTTAGCAATGTGAGGAAGTGATATCAGGGAGCTGCCTAGTGATATAACTCCCACTTGCCTCAAGCTCACTTATGGTCACAAATGTAGTAACTTCTTTTGCTGATATCTCGAGTAATATATGTCCGATTTGAATGAAAGTTTCACCAAAATGCATAGATTTAGGTCCTCTTTCATATATGAAAAGTAATTTTTTGCTTGAACCCTTCTTTTAACTTTATTAATTGGAAGTCGTGGTGCACCAAAAAGTACAAAATTTCTACAACCAAGGCTCTTCACGAACGCGCTTGCAGACTGCTCCTCTGTTCCCTTTTTGAGTTTGAACTACGGTTTATTAGACGTGTTCTTCATTCTAATGGTTATCCTAGCAGGTTGTTGTCTAACATGGGGGTTTTACCAGAAAGATATACGTACAGATGCATCAATATAGGCCCGTACACGCAAATCTTCAAAGCAAAATAAGGCCATAACATTGCCGAAGGATTCACTTTTAATTTTTTTTGTATCGTAGAGAGGAGATCGCTAACGATATTATTTTTGTCCGGTTACCTTTTTGAGGCCTTAGTAGTGACAAAATTGCTAACAAATTTAACTCTCCACGATACAAAAAAATTAAAAGTGAATCCTTCGGCAATGTTATGGCCTTATTTTGCTTTAAAGATTTGCGTGTACAGGCCTATATTGATGCATCTGTACGTATATCTATCCTGTTGTTCATCATGTTGGACGATAACATTTCTCAGAAAAGTCACTTTAGCCATTTTTCTATTTTTCGATTGTACTGCATACTCTAGTATTTTTCATTTTGCAGGCATAATACTATGTCTTTAACAGACATGTTGATGCCTCCAAATTTCAAAACATCCCAGAAACGTCACAGCTTGCCGACAAATGGAGTGTCTCTGTCGACCTCTAACGGAGATTCTCTGAGCATAGAAAATGGTTCGGCCTCATTCCTCGGCAGTAGTTGTGCTAGTATAATGTCACAGGTATCCTCGCCTATGAAAGGACTATCGTCTCCTTGGAGAAAATGGTTCCACCGAAAAGCATCCGATGGTAGTATGATCAGTAGCGTCAGCGACGGCAGCTTATTTAGTAACAGGTTCGTTGCCATTAAAAGCGGCTAGTTCCGCCGTACTGGCGTTAAGTTATGATGAAACTCCTCAAATAGTAGCCTATAAAATAAAGGGAAATTAAGCTTTTAATTTTCACAAAGACTTACCTCTTTTAGACAGCATTTTAATAACTTACTTTTTAGACAGTATTTTCATGATTTCTGCTGACTTTTTTAGTTTTCTTGTTGTGTTACTTCTTTCTTCATTTCTGAACTTTTGTTATTTTTATTTTGTCTATTTAAGTTTCTTATTTTCGTTCAGTAGGCTTTGAATCTGTCTTTATGTTTTAAGGTATTTGTTACTGAACAAATACTGTAATGAACTTAGAGCTTGCTTTAGAATAAGTGCTATAGAAATGGAATGCAATGATAATAATGATAATGGTAATGGTGGTGGCGGCGGTGGTGGCGGCGGCGACGGCGACGGCCCTGATGTTGCATTCTTTTGAAAATTCATTAACAATCAACCAGTCTTGGGCCACATATTTATATGAATATCCAAAAGGAGGATATTAGGGATGTGGCTGAGCAAGGAATATGCCACATACAGCCTGGTAAATAAGCCGCTAACATATACCGGAGGGATACGCGCGACAGTCTACTACACGAAGTCTGAGTCGTGAGTTCAGTGTGCTTTGTTGTTTGCCTTCCAAAATAGCGTCACGTGACGTGAATGCATAAAGTCTATACTTCCTTTTAAGGGAGATGTCGGTGGTACAAATGCAGCCAATAGTCTATAGGCGCAAGAGTTATGTACTTCCGCTGGTATTTCGGTCAGCTGGCATGCTATACGTGGCAGGGTGTACGGGATATTCCTTGTTCAGTCATAATCTGTTCTTTGGGAAGCCTTAAAGAGGGCCTGAGCAAAAAGAGTATACAACCGTGTATCAGCTGATATGTCCCAACTGTTGTAGCAAGACAACCATCAAATGAATAATTACCCGGAATAGTTAACAGAAAAGTATAAAAGATGCAATTTGAGAAATATGTTCATGTAAGGATAGGTACGTTGCTGCTTCCCTTTTGACCCGTCTTAGTCGCCACTGTGTAGACGAGATGGAAAGTAGTATTAATTGAGAATTGGTCTTTTTATTGTCCTGTAATGGTATGACGTATCCCTGTAAAACCTTTGCTATACTTTAAATTTCTTTTACTTCCACTTTCTGTTTTAATTGCAGCTTGGATCCTGATGAATCTAGCCTTCAATCAAAACAACGACTTCAAGATCTTGTCAAGAGTGTCGCTCGGAAAGTAAAAAGGAAACGCACAAACAAGGTGGAGCCCCTCCAGGGGAGTACACCTAACCTCCTTGCTCCCCCAGAACCACACGGTTGGTAACTCATAATTAATTAAAGAGGGAGGCAGGGAAAAGCCCTAAGAATTATTGTCTATGTCGTGCCTGAACTTAAAGGGAAAATGCAGTCACCCCAATTAGTTAGTTAGTTAGATGAAGTTTTACGGCCCAGTTTCTCACCAACTGGTTTAAGTCGAGCCGGCCACGGCCTTTTTTCCAGTTGTTGCTCACTGGCTTGTTTTCCCTACTCCATTGCTTATGCTGAGCACCAAGCACAATGGCAGTAGGTTCCATTTTTAAGTCTTCGGTATGACCCGGCCAGGATTCGAACCCTAGACCTTCCGGCTGCAAGTCGGATGCTCTAATCATTCGGACATGCAGTCGGTCTGTCCCCCAATTAGAGTTATAGTATGCCCTTCACTCTGGTTCATGAATGGCCTATTTTGATCATGTGACAATATTTTTGTTAGTTAATTGTGAAATTCAAAGAGAATTTCTCCTTGCTTTACCTATTGTTTGTAGTAGTTATGTTCAAAACGTCTTCAGAGGTGCTTGAAATGCAATCAGAGGAGATTTGCAAGAGTTTGTTGAATTTTTCAAAGAAAATTTTGGGCCGACTGCCTTTTGGCCTTTAAAGAGATATATTTAACAGTACTAGAATACCAGTTGACTATTTTCTTCAGTAACTTGCATGAAATAGTTAACTTGTTTATTGTTTTAATTCAATTTTTGTGCGTTTTTTTTATAAGGCAAACCAGTCACGGATAGAGGGAATGGAAATATCAGAAAGAGGCTGGATTCTTTTGCTCCAAGCAGTATTTTAGACCAGGCAGATACAGCACGCTTGAGAGGACTCTCAATGAAAAAATTTGCCTGGCGCTCGTGTGTTCCTCGGGCGATTGATCCCACTGGTAACATACACACTTTGTTTTGTAACCATTATCTTACAAGCAATAACTTTCAAGTGGGATGAGCGGTGCACTCAGGTATCAGCCTTGAAGGGCAGTTATAACACACGGGCAAAAAAAAAAAATAAAATTGTTAAACATACAACAAGCTCGAAGTTTTTCCAAGTGTATCACTTCTTGGCATCTCAGCCACAAAGAAAGAAAAAACCTCCCAAATGGAGGTGTGAGAACCCCTTCCATCAGACGGCATCCCCTTTCCATGGACCCAGCTTAAAGCAAGAAAAAGTCACGAAATAATGAGGACTTTTCAATACATTTGCAATAATTTCAAAGTTTAGCCAAGGATAGACCATTTTGCATCCAAAGAAATGGGTCAATTCTAGATACGCCACTGCATGCAGATTTCCGTACCGCCATCATGCGCAACACGAATTATATTCGTATTGTTTCTTACGTTATGTTGGAAGCACACAATCAATAATCGGTAGAGGTCGTATTGGTAGCTTACCCGGCCAACATATTACATAATCAGTTACAAGCCATATCAATGCTGATTTAAAAGTATTTGGCATTGTTCTCGAAAGTTTACAATTTTTAAGACTTATGAAAAATATTCCTTGTATCTTTTCATTTCGTTTCAATTATTTGGTTCTTGACAATATTCGATAATAGTTGAAACAATGTACAAGAATGTAGACAATACATGACATCAAGATACTGTGAAGGGAAGAACTCTAAGAAATCCAGATGGCTTATCAAGTAGTGCTCCCCAAAAATAGTAATTTAACGAAGAAAAAACAAGTTTACCTAAGTTAGAGAAAAAGAAAAGAAAAAATACAGCATACTGCAGCTGACCAACTTCCCTTCCAAATACCAGTCCAGTTTTACACCCGTAAACTCCCACTCATATTCCCACCCAGCCCCACCCCTTCAAAGAGATGATCCAATGCAAAAGGCTCCACATTCTACGTCACATGTCTTTAAACGTTATCTGATTGGTCTGAGCTAATATTCATACATAGCTTACTTAAGCAGGTAAATCGCTCTCTCAGCATCACTACCGATACCAAACCTTCTAAGAACACGATATATTTGGTTTGTTAAGCTTGAACCTCCCCTTTTATGAACAGCGAAATGATGATTTTTTGAAAGAAAGTATTCAGCCTTTATCTATTACTGCAAACTTACCTTAAAGGTGAGCTCACGATTCCAGAGAAACCACTTCACTCTGTACACCTAAGTCATTTTGATTGCACACTACAGGAACCAGCCGTATACGGCCAAAGACATGCAGGGACAGCAATTGAAACTTTTCCCAATGATAATTTGATGTGGGGGGGGGGGGGGGCGGGGGGCATTTTTTCGTTTTTACCCTTAATTTTTTG
>WURT03000030.1:41535-56845 GCA_009936505.3 Holothuria glaberrima
ATTTATATCTTTCATGTAACTAAATGACCTTCGTAAAAGTTGGGATACAAACTGTCTGAAAATCGACAAGGAGAACGGCAATGGTTTGATCAGGATGGATCTGACCTTCGTTCGTTTCTTGTGGTGCGTTCGGTTCCAATTTGTATACGTAAATGTTGCTCCCAAAACAATTTTCGACCTCACCTAGTTTTTGAAAGGAAATGCCTTTGGACGTACTTACTCCATCCTTTTCATCTACAGCAACTTGATACCTGGCAAATCATGTTTTTGGGCGTTACGTCAAAGTCTGCTGTGTCCCCAGATTCCAAATGATGGGCTTAACATCTAAACAAACACAAATAATCCCTAAACAAAACGTTTGTTTTCGAATGATGCATCATAGTTACAATGTGTTTACTTTTCTTTATGTATTTGGGGAAATCGCATGGAGGTGCACCGACCAAAGGAAAATCACCCAGCTTATTGGCGTAAATAATTGTCACTTATCTTAAACCTCTGTATAACATCGTCAATGTCATGACGGCTACGTATGACGTATGGTCGTTCAAAGAGTCTGTGATTATTATGAGAAGCGTGAAAATATATCAACCCACCATTCACCCTATGCCGCAGCGTAAAACCAAAAGACAGGTCGAGTTTAAATTGAATCTGCTGATCTCTATAAACCCACAGTAACAACTTTGCCATCTTTTCCCTATCCAGTTCGTTCAACCTAAAATTGTACATGTCTTGCAACCGATTATTTCGACGATGATGAGTTCTGATGGCCCTCACTTTTTTCGTAGACGTCACACATCATACCCCTCCCGCCATTTCCATCCTCACTTCCTCTGTCATAATGAGCGGGTCTTCATCCAGCACGTCATCCTTCCTATTATAGACCCCGCCACCAATCTCCACCCTGTGTTCTACAACCGACTGAATGACTTCGGTACGGGCCTATAACTGTAAAAATTACTATGGTTGGAGAAACAAGGTCGCTGCCAAACCCTATATCATTGCCAACCTTAAAAAGTAGTACTCAAAGCGAGGTTCTCAAATTTGCACATGCGCTTGAACTCTCATCGGGCATTGTAGCGGCTGATGTGTTCGGCTGTTCACCCGACTGGTTTGCCATCCCCCATTCGTCACCGTTTGGCCTCACACGGTCCACCGGGTCGCATGTAACGCTTTAGGTTGGTCTGACTTTTGAATTTCTTCTGGCAGCGTTCACAAGCGTGTTTTCGGGGTACGTGTACCCTCCAAAGATGCTGTTTCAATTTTGGTCTATCGTTAAATACTTTTCCACACCCAAATTTGCACGGTTCCTATCAAAGAGCACATAGGTAGTAGAAAAATCTTCGTTTCGTTTATTACTACAAGTATTGGTAATAGGCCTAAGTATTCATAAAAATTTAATATGGATAGGCCTAAAATAGACGAAAGGTTCACAGTGACATCGGTGGTAACTAACAAGTGAGTGATTTCCCGAATGATAAATTGACTTTCAAAGGCTGTATTATCACACTATTATGCTCGTTCTACACACTAAGGATATGATTTCGTACCCCTTTGCCTCTATCCGAATGAATTTCTCTTGCAGATTTTTGTTCTTCCTCATCCGCACTAGATTCATCGCATTCATTGTCAAGGTTCCTTTGCTCACGTGCCACACCTCTTGTCACGTAAATTTGCAGTTACATGTTTTGTCGGAAGTAGGGGAGGATTGTTTCGATTGGGAGGGCTCGCCGGCCATGCCTGCTCCGTCACTACGTGCAGTTCATTGTCAAGCAGCAGCCCTACGAACAAAATGTATCATAAACTTAGCCTATGATACGCCCAAACTAAACACACATACACACACGCACACAGAGTTCAAAACAAAACACAACAACAAAACCAGTGTGTGTCAGAGCATAAGGGGTGTTTACTGAAAGGTAGCAATCCCGACCCGACAGACCAGTTTTTGATTGAAAGAGTAAAGTATTAAAAAAGTAAAATAATAAACAAAATGAAACACACTACTAACCATTTTTCTCGAAAAGCTGTTTGTTCCTGTTCTACTCTTTCCAAACTTTCGACTTTCTCCAGCGCTGCAATCATAAGCTTTTTTTCTTTCTTCAAAAAATAATTTATGACTAAATACACTAAAGAGCCAGCCAATTATGCACTCCTTCTGCTCAGATATCGGACTAAACTACTCCTACTCTAGCCAATTCTGGGCAGTCTCTTTGCAATCTTTGACTGCCGCCACCAAGACTACCAGCGCACAGCGCTGGCTGGAAAAAGGCTACACCCCCTTGGCCGTGAGATTTCTAATTTTGCGTTCCATGGCTGCACGATATATGTCAGCCATGTACAGGAACTCGTTATTGATCCAGTCGCCATCTGTGCTTCCACACAGAAGACCTTCTGCCGCCCTGAACCACCAAGCCTCTTTCCAAATGGTGCCCAGTGCGGTTTCATTAAACGCTTGCTTTAGGAAATACCGTTTGTCTTGAAGATAAGCAATTCTGACAATAATAAAGATATCGACAACAACCGCTCATTTTATATCGAATGATTCTGTCCACTAGCAGACACCTCGTATCCCGTCCATTTTGTGTTGCGCCATATCTACTGATTCAAAAAAGTTTTATCAATTATATTCATGGACGCCTGCGCATTAGCAGGTACCCCACCCTGTTGGTTTGCGGTATACCAACTGTAAGGGAAAAAGTTTTGTCAGTCGTTTAGATGAGGTGCTGCGTGTTGGACTTTGGGAATATTTTTCTCATTTAGGGCTCTGGCACGACTTAATTTGTCGGCTGACTTTTACTGCTTGTGACTTTTAATTAATTAATATACTTCGGATCGGTTACGTAATAAAGATGCTTGCTTCCAGACAAAACTTATACTGTAGCTATAGGAATTCAACATTTATTCCTGGTGTACTGTTATCAAGCAACTTGCTTGTATCAATTGTAGACGATAACCAAAGATATATATATATATATATACACACACACAAACACACGCGCGGAGGTCTCTGCAGAGGCCTCCCAACCAAACGGGGGCCCAAACTAAAA
Organism: Holothuria glaberrima; assembly: GCA_009936505.3. Lineage (NCBI taxonomy): Eukaryota > Metazoa > Echinodermata > Holothuroidea > Aspidochirotida > Holothuriidae > Holothuria > Holothuria glaberrima. Next base: position 44,583 of record WURT03000030.1, read on the forward strand.
CGGCACCCAAATACCTGAGCCCTCGGCTCCCGGAGAGGGGGGGGGGTGATCCAGCCCCCTCTAACCTCCTTATATATATATATATATATATATGTTCACCTATGTTTGTTTTAGAAGAATGTAACATCGGTGAGTTTGGAATGATTCTCTTCAGCTGGAAAACATACTCTCAATTCGGAATCTTATGATTTTCAATATTTCTGAACTTTAGAAGCCGTCCTGTGCATATTTGGCAGTCTCCGTTACGATTAGACCGTCTCAAAAAATGCACTGTTAGCTTATCGAGCCCCTTTCCCAAAAGTTTCCAGGTAAAAATTAAGATTTACTCAAGATGCTTTTGAGGTGTAGTTTCTCAACATTGGTTGGGGCTGTTTTCGCAGTAACAGCCATTTAGCATGTGACTTTAGATAAAGTATTTTTCGTGAGCTACACGTGAACTGATAATGTTGTCGCTTCGCACCGATGATGTCACGAAGTTTTAAATTCTGAGCACTCCCTCCACTTCCCTTCCCTTGCTCCACACCATCCCCACCCCTCTCCAAATGCAGAAAAAACTTGAATGCACCACTATCCTGACCCATCCTATTGCTTTAAAGGAGATATTGAAGCAGTTTGTAAAGAAGTTAAAACATTCACTTTGTTTCACTGTATGTAGATTACACTTGCTATAAGTCCTCATGAAATGACACACTGTTTAAAAGAGATCTTACCTCCACAAAGGAACAGATGTTTAGTTACTGCCTGTTTTATATTGGTTAATTGATTACTTTATCATATGCATAAGTTCAAATTTCGGTCGCGCTTGTCCTTCTACAATTACCCTTTGGTATGAAGGTTTAAGGTTTGTTGAATTGGGTCATTTACTCATGGTTAACAATGCTCATCTCTGTTGATGTTGAAGTTAACCCAGAAATGACACTTGCTGACCTCAACTTGTACACTTATTGAATTGAAGGCTTTTTGTGGAAATTTCTGGAACACAACAAAAACACATATATTTACACCAATTGTACGGTACATAATAGATTTTCCAAGTTGTGTTTCTGGGTGGTTACATATGTATAAGGTTGAACTAGAAAGAAGGAAGGTGTCAAGTTATGCCACCTCAAATTGACTTTGGGAACATGAGCGAATTCCCAGCAACAGCTGCGAAAGATGGAAAGACCGTCCCATGGTAATTAAAGAGATATGACTGGCTATCCGTCATTTGTATACCCAGAATTTACTCGCAGTATGGCACAGATGGCAAAATTCTCTTGTGACCGGGTCCGTGATGATTCGTTGGCGATTATATGTGCTTGATTCGTACTTCAGTCATCCGTCATTCGGACCACTTGTCATGTTTCTTACAGTTGTCCATTGTAAAGGCCATTCATTTTTAAGGATATGAACGTATAGTTTTCACTTAAGGTGTATCTCTCACTCACCTCCTGCTACTGAAGCCACTGGCTAGAGTACACTTGATACTTGTCTGGGAATTTACACGATCTGTAAGCCCAATGCAATAAAAGGTATTTGTTTTCTTCATCCCACTTCAAATTAAGGGATTTTAGAAGGGATAAACATCCCCAACCTATACACAGGCTTGAAATATGTTATTTGCTTCTTTGAGTTTAAGACATGCACGTAGCCATGAGGTTGTCTTGAAAGGAGGGAAGAGGGAGGTTAGAGGGAGGCTTGGACCACACTCACCCAATGACACCGCCAGACCTAAACTGAGGTCTACTTATATCAGGGAGTTGCAACAGCAACTCCCTGCTTATATCAGTATATGAGTGAGATCTAAAATCCATCAGGGGTCTGCAGTCACCTCAAGGCCCATGGTGGGCTTCACCCCGTGGACAGGTAGTCATATAATTTTATTTTCCGAAGAAACGTGCAATTTTAGGGTATTATATTAGCCTATCGTACTTCAGTCATGGGGGATTTGACCCCTTCCCCTTTCTTTGGCCTGCCTGTTTACCAATATCAGTATACTCAAAAATATATCCCCACTCCCATTACACGTGCTACTTCTTTATATCTAAAACAAAAGCCACTCACTCAGGTATCATGGAACAATATTATGATATGTCTACTGGGGTATGTATGGAAGCACAATACGACAGCTTTTGTCATTGTGCTATACATTGGACCCGAGAAGAATTGTCTGCCAAGGAAGGAGATGCCACTCTTCACATTTTTCCCTTGTATCTACTAAAGTCTGATCACAAGTATTTTCAAGTGCCTGTCGGAGTCAGTAGAGGCTCACTGTCTGTCCATAGCATAGAAAAGCCTAACTGTATTTAGCTACACTCACTTTCACAGTGACTAGTATAACAGTATAAGTAGGGAGCTGTGAGCGGCTCCCTGGTATAAGTAATGTTTTATCTGACAGTGACCTTGCCTGAGACGCTAATTTTTGGCAGGAGCTTTGTGATTGGCTTCTAAGGAAATTTTGGTAGCAAGATAAAACGTTTTATACATTTCCTAGAGGAGAGTTCACAATCTGAGGGGTAATGATGGTCACTTTGCCGCTAGGGGACTTCCCTACGTAGCAGGCACATTCCTCGCTCAGTCATATCCCTTTGGGATGAGCTAACAAAGTTCGCTCCCGTGTTAGGAGAGGGCGTGCTTACTTTCGGTCTTTTCGCGTAGCAGTTAAGCTATCCCTTACTCTGATTTTCACTCGCAATGAAGTTGTGACCATTGCGACTAAACATACATATTTATAAGAAACGCTTCGGATATTGGTCACTATAAGAATAAGACTTAACCAATAATATTGACATCGCACAAGGTACCTGCAGTTGTGAACACTAGGCTGACATCAAGCTTCTGCCGCAGCATACCTTTTCAAAGTCCCCTCGACTCTTTTGCGAACAGTCGAAGGGCGAAAACCAAGCGTTACTCCGAAAGTGTTCTGTTCTCCCAAAGGAGCAACGTACGTCTCTAAGAAACATTAATTTGAGACCTTCAGACCACTACATTATGGGTCTGCCATGCGTGACCCTGTTTCTAGACTGGTTGAAAATCATCACAGATACTGAATACAGATTATCTTATAGCCAAATGGTCAAGAAGCATACTACACAGAATGCTTTTAGTGTTCATCCATGATGATGTAGGTTTTAAGTTTTCATCAAATGTAATTTTTGATTTATTCCCATGTACGTGACATCTCGATATGAGGTGAATTCAATGAAAATATTAGTTTGTTTAGGTCTAAGAGAAGCTTGTTTCCATTCATAGGTTTATTGTCTTCCAACTCATAACATGGATAATCATGAAAGTTGAGCGTTCTTATCCCTAATTGACCCTCCTCTTCTTTTCGGTTGGGGAGTGAGCTTCTTCGTGTTTTACTCCCTGAAGTCGAGTGCAAGTGAAAGATCACAGAGCCATATTTACAGAATGATAAAGAAAGCAGGTCCCTCGCGTCAGGGTTACCCTGACTATCTGAAAGGAAAACAGCTAGTGAGGGAGGGAACAATTTCATGGAAGAGCAGCAAGTAGTCAGGGAATAGCTGAATAGAGAGTGCAAATAATTCTCTGAACAGACGCTGCAGAGTAGACAGCCTCGGTGGTCAGATGGAGATGAACGTGAAATAATGACCTTTTGAAGTCATATATTGGAATGGTTTATAATGTAATTGAATGAGGCACAATAGGACACAGTTAAAAATCACGCATTCCTTTTGCATGCTCTGCCCAAATTGACATTAATGGAAATCACGGATGAATTGTCTCATGTTTCGATAACGAAGAGAAATGTCGAGGGAATACTCTGGAAATTGATCATGTCGTCACGACCGCCCTAAAAATGTTCGACTGTTACTTTTCTTTAATGTGGGTGTACAGCTGAGTTGAGGCAGAAGTGATCTCGAAGATACAATTGATAGACAAATATCTTTCAGAGAAATGAACTTTTTCCTAAATCCCCTCGACTCTCTGGCAGAGATCCAAGGGGCGAAACCAAACATTACTCACTTAAGAGTTCTGCTCCCTTAAGGAGCTACGTCCCCGAAAAGACACGAACTTATCTGACCAACCTCTTGATCCGGCCCTCAGACCTCTACATCAAGGATCTGTCATGCTTGGTTCCAGAGTATTTCAGGACACACTGCCATGGCAACGGTCTTAGGTTATAATTGGTAATATAATATACCCCACTAAGAAATTATAATCATGGGTGTGAGACACAGTTTATTTGGAGCTGTTAATTTAGCATGTGGAATCGAAGTGAAATTGTTCAAAACAAATTCTGAAGCCAAAAGATAATATGCAAAGTATTATGTTTCTGCTCTCTGTAAATATTTACTTTTTAATTTTCTTATGAATCTACTCTGTAGGGGCACGGACTGGAACCTCGTCAACTGTTTGAGTAGATTTATCTTGACAATGATATTGGTCCCCTAATCTCATGCGTTTAACAGTTTAGTGCAAATGTATGAGAGACATTGGGATTTTGAAAACTTAGCATTCCCCACGGAAAACCCACACCCTTATATCTTAAGATCAAACAAGGTCTTAGACAGAAAAAAGATAACAACATGAAAACTTTGTCCAACAAGAGGAAATGAAATCACTTCCACCTACTTCAAGTATATTTTGAGGTTGAAAAATTGGAACTCTACATGTGTAAATATCCCAGGAACCACATACCGGATTCACAGGAAAAGTTTACTGCAATACGTAGATAAAGTTTCTCTTTTGCAAATAAAATGAATTTTCATTTCGCTGAAATCCTTATTTATTACTGTTAACACACCATAACATGAATACAGTTACTTGAAAAAGGCGCACGTAGACACAATCAAGATCCATAGACACAAAACACACGTTTGGACTAAAAAGGTTAAGCGTGGTTATGAATCTTCCCTTGTGCAGTTAGGCAGGCAAACTCAAAACCAAACCAGACATGAATAAGTTTGCCGCTTGTCGTTAGGGAGTGTCCAAAACGCAACTCCCTGGTCAGCTGGTGTCGTTTTATTGAGTGCGATTTCATAGTTAGTCGACTGGCTGTTAATTGTGTATATCGATGACGTACGGCGACGAGTGGATTACGTCACAGATATGTTGAAGGGCAAAGGTTTCACATTCTACACACAACTGAACTTAAAAGAGTTCATTGCTTGGTACTTATGTTATATACATTGTGCACTAGGACTCCATTGCTCTCGATGTGATCATGTCCGCTGACTGTTCCTCCCTGTACAATGTTATGATTACCACATTATCAAATTTACAATGATATTCCTGGCAATACAATGGGCTCTTCTATCTTCTAAACAACTTCTCGAGAACCTTTTTTTTAAATTCTGTTTCCTTTTGTTGATTGATAAGAAAAAAGGGTTACGTAATATCGAAGGGAACAAAGCCTCGCAGCAAAAATGTGCGGCTAGGACATACTCTTCGGAAGTGTTACGCATCTAGATCAACTGTGAGCGGCTATTCCATCAATACGTACAAACCGGATTGTCTCACACAATTATCTTGCCACGGTTTAATGCATTTAACTTTCAAGATCCACGTCTTCGCGTCATGATAAAATTTGACAGCTACGACGTTTGGTTTGGTCGGTCCACACAGAAGTAAGGACATAATATTAAGATAATTTAAAGTTATTTCGTAATGTTACTCAGCAACAAACACAACAGTATAGGTCTGAGTCTGTCTGGTATGTTTATTTCGTAAACAAAATGACAAGCAATTGCTTTAAAGCTTACTTTTGATCATGAACTTTTAACTTACCCGTAAGGTGCCTTCAAAAGTACAACATATGCCACCTTCGTCCATATCTTGTAATGACAAGACCATTCATCATTATCCCGTTGTCACTTTACATGTTTCGTTATACTTCAATTGATCTACAAGAGTCTACAAAAGATTTTATACAGTTAGAAGACAGATTTAATTTTACAGACAGAAAGTAGTAGTTTACCTGGTTTTATTTACAATTTTATCTTACATCATAAAGTAACGGGAATTTTGATTTACTTGATTTGAAGCCGGCTGGGGCACTTTTATGGCAGAGATTTTTGCTTGATTAGAACTGTGGAACCTTCAACAAAATTCTCAACTGAAAAAAGTCGATTTTAGCGTGTGAACCAGTGCCTTGTTGTCAGAAAATACATGTGATATGAAGGAAATGACCTATTGATGAACAACGGTGTACAACCTCTAATATTGAATATTTAAATCAATTTATCAGAGAAAAAGATCCAAAGTATATTTAAAGTAAAAATGTAGTAGATTACAGAAAACATGTTGAGTTGACCATGGAGCCGCCTCAAAGTTGACTGCAATGGAGTGCAACTCACACGGTTCCCGGACTGTTGCCACTCTGATAATCCCCACTGGACAATTCCACACTAGTACAAGTCCAAACTTTCAGATGGGGAGAAGTTGTCTTAGGGTTATTTTCAGTGATTGGGAATGCCCGGGTACAGTGTGAATTGCCTGAGGGAGAGGATTGACCGGGGAAGTCGTTCGGGGTCGGGAGTTGTCGGGGAGAAAAAGTCATGGTGCAAGAACGTCCCGGTGGGAATCGTCTAGTTACGAGTCACACATTATCGTCTCGCTGATAGGGAGACTAAACTCAACCGTACCTTGCTGCGGGTAATCCAGGATTGGTTTAGAGAAGTTGCGAGGGGATGTCGTTACGTACAAAAATGTCAAAGCTAACTTAACATGGTCTGTGAATCAAAATTGTGGAATGGGGTAGGGGATCAGCCATCCCTATGTCCACCCATCCAAGCAAAATTATTTGACTAGTGTTTTGTGTAGCTATTTGTAGAGGACAGATTAACGTCTGCCCAAAATTTTAAGCAAGTATGAACGAAAAATAACACTCTTTTTGCAAGGAAGCAGCAAATTTTCTGGCCTAGTGGGAGGGGAGAGTGCAATTCTCGGCTCCTCCCCAGCCTCGAAAGCATAGTAAGGAGAGGAGTCACTCAGCACTATGGTGAAATGGACCAAATCCTGGCCATTACGTCCTTCTTGTAAACTGTTGCTTTGAAAAATATTCAGGATCATACCTTTCGTCGTCCACCTCCAGCCTACTTTAATCTATGAGTGGAGACCCAGGGCCCAATACTTCTGCCCTATCCTATGTCATAAAAGCAGATCCAAAGCGAACAACTTTGTTAAGCAAGCCAAAGTGGCAGTCGTTTGTGACTACCCCTGCAAGGTTTCTGCAGCTACAAAGACTCACTAGTTTCTTTTTCATAGCAACAGAAACGAATATCTTTATCCGCTACACTGGTTGCAAACTAGCATATTGTATGCAAAAACATAACTTTATAACTTAGTAGCTTGATGGATTGATATTCTCCCCTCGCTTCGAATTTGAAGATTGTTTTACCAATACAAGGGCTGTGGACACAAATTTAAAATGAAATGTAGTCCTACCAATTTGAATTAGTGTGTCCCGCTGTCAACATATTTTTTTCTCAGGATGGTTGAGGGCAAATCAGTTTTTCAAAAAAGTTTATATTTGTTTCTAAATTAAGGTCAGGTTCATGATCTATGGTTAGGGTCACGTGGGTAGGGGATATTTGGCCTGTTCTTTCATAATCCGCTGTTAGAATTTCAAAAAAGGTCGAAAAGCTGTCATTTTGGAATTAGTGGTGTGGCCTATTTCCAAGAAGCTGATTCGTCCATTGGCATGATTTGCCCTCATTCGTCCTGGGGAAAAATTACGCGTCCCGTCATCTATTGCAGGAATGGCGCCTTTCAATCATGTGACAATATGTTTATTACTTTTTAAATTCATGCAGAATAACTTCTTGGTTTACCTTCAATGTTCAATGTTTTTATACAGAAACATAATGAAAAATACTTTGAGCGAAATTAGAGGAAATCTGTACGATTTGAGAGATATTTGAAAATAACATGAAACTTGGGGCGACTGCTTTCTCCCTTGAAGCAACACAACTTCTTGCAGTATTAATTTCATTTCTACATGTCATCACTGACCTAGATATCACGGCCTACAGGTGTAGATCATGATGTCATAATTTGACACTGTTGAAAATGTATTCTAGTTTGCCTTAATAATGATTTGTATTGACTCCTGCAGATAGGCTGAGTGAAATTATATTTAGTCAGCGGGGACATTGCTGTAAAAGAAACGATTTATATCAAGTTTACACAAGAGAATTGCCCAGGCTCGACTAGATTCAATATGTCACATTGGTGGCACATGGGTTATGGAACATGGGGAAAGGAAGGTATTCGGGGAGGTACAGGGGTGGAGAGAAGGAATTTTTCTAGGCAAGAGAATGTCAGTTGCCCATTTTTTTCTTATTTTGGGGAATACCTTAGGGTATCTGCCAATCCGGATGATATCTCCTTATTCCTACATAGAAACTGCTAGTGGAACATACGGCCGGATTGCACTCACTCATCAAAAATTGTCTCCTGAGTTCGACCTACAATCTGACAATACACAGGTCTGAGAATTTCATCTGAATATGTCGTTGTTAATTGTTCCGTTGGAGCCAATTCACATATAATCAAAAGTGTGAACATGATGTTTCTCAGTTTTATTCTTCAAGTATCCTTAACTGACCCCATGACAAATAAGCAGAAAATCGCACAAGCAACACGATCGAAAAGGCGTCGACTGGCAGACAGGACAGCCTGCCGCGTGGTGTAGGCTAGGCTGAGCAGGCAAGGCTTTGTGTGTATGTTTGTTTTATTTTGTGTTTATGTGTATTTTATTTTGTTCCTCATACAATTTTATTCCAGGCCACACTGTTTGACGTGACTGCATTTGTACAATCCAGAAATCTTTCTTGGTAGCACACATAAAGCTCACACAAATATCGTGTTATTTGTTTCAGTCAATGTTTTTCTTCTACACCCTCCAGCGAACTACTCCGAACCCAGCCTTTATAGTCTGAGCAGGGTTTACTAGATCGACCTTTTCTGTAGTTTGAAAATCCTTACTGTAACTTAATCCTAACCCTAACCCTGACCCTAATCCTTAAACAAGCCCTAATCTTACCCAAGGTTAATCCTTAGCTTTATCCTTAACCTTATTCTGCAATTAATCAGAATCCTAACCTTAACTCTAACCCGAGGTAATTTTAGTCAAACGGATCTTCGGTCTAGCGAACCTTCAATCTAGTAAACCTTCGGTTTAGGGGGTATCTCCCCCAGTGGTAGCGCATATCTCCCCCAGTGGTAGCGCATTTATGAAAATATTGGACTTTGCACCACGTTTTGACACATAAATGGAGGTGCATGTAGAAGATTTATTACTCTGTCTGAGAGATGAAGGTTCGTGATTCAACACATTGGTGGAATCTTGAAGTTCATATAAACCCTTCCGTGCCATCTACAGAAACTGACTGCTAACAACGTGTAGTCAACTTAGGTAAGTAAAATTTATTATCGTAGCAGTAGCGGCATACCTAACTCGGACACTAGCGCCATGTCCCATGCATGTTAAACGAAGAGCAGTAGAGATAAATTTGTTAGCTCTTGCTTAAAGGGAAAATGCAGTCACCCCAATCAGAGTTAGTTTGCCCCGTCACTCTAGTTCACGAATGGCCTATTTTGATCCTATGACAATATTTTTGTTAGTGAATTGTGAAATTCAAGAAGAATTTCTCCTTGCTTTACCTATTGTTTGTAACTGTTATGTTCAAAACGTCTTCAAAGGTGTTTGTTATGCAATAAGAGGAGATTTGCAAGAGTTTGCTGATTTTGAAAAGCAAATCTTGGGGAGACTGACTATTGCCTTTAATTCTCTGCAATCTAGGGGGTTTTGAATGCCACTTTTTTACCTTATCCCCAACATGATTGAACTAGAGAGCTTTAAGCCTCTGCTCAAACCAGCCAGACAGTGAGGGGGAAGAGACAGCTTCTATTGGGAGAAGTATACTTAATTTGCTACGGGAGAAAATTTTCTACAGGCTCTGCCTCGACCCCCCTCCCTCCTTGACCGCGGGTGCAGATTGTTGTGGTTAAGAACACCCTTCCCAGTTTTCTCAACGAACCCATCGTATTACATCGTATTACTCTTGCTCCAATGACATGAAAATGAAAATATACACTGTAAAACACTTGGGTCAAATTGACCCAAAATTGGGTCAGGAGGGAACCGACTAAATTTATTGGATCAAATAATGACCCAAATTAGACTTCATTTGACCCAATTTGTGTCGAAATTTTGACCCAAAATCTTGGTTCAGTTCCCTCGTGACCCAAGTATTTTTAGAGTGAGTTAGATTTTCAAAGCGTATGGGCATTACATCACGTGCATTTTGTTGCATTCAATAAAATAATATAGCCTCAGGAGCTTCTCAAACTGTCACCATCAAGAGAAGTTCTGCTGGACCCCACCAAACTCCTAGCTGGGAGCTGTTAAGGATGAGAGTGCAATACCCAATCCAACTAAATCCATCACATACTACGCAGTTGAAAGAAATCCAATCTTTTTCCTAAGAAAAGACTTTGACTGACGGGTCCTTTCGTTCCTGTACTAAATCTCTTTTATTTAAACTTTCTAAAGAACGTTTATCCTTTCATACCAACGTAATCCTTTAACAAGGCTTTGATAAAAACACAGAGGTGGCGCCAGGGATTTACCCGACGAGGGGCACGCTCTCCAAAATGGTGGCAGAAACTCGAATCAACGAAAAATGCGACTGACTGAAAGGCTTTTTTTTTTTGTGCTCTTAATTCGAGAGACGATAAATTTGGTTTTTAGTGCAAAAAATGAAAACTTTTGAATTTCTTATGGAGAAAATTTGAAAGTTTGGGGTTTTTATGACAAAAGAATTGGAAAATTTAATTTTATTGCAGATCTTTTGAAAATTTGGGTTTTTTTTTTATTGAAGAGTCTGCCCTCCTTGAGACCAAAATGGAGACAAAAATCGTTGGGAAGACTTTTTTCTGTCGGGATAACATACTTTATTGTACCCATCAAATCTCCCAGACGAAATTGGAAAATTTTCGCAACGGCGAAGCACGGTGGGAAGCATGACCCCTGCTCCCACCTGGAGCCACCACTGTCAAGACAATGCTTTGAAGTGATCTGTTCTGGCGGAAAATCGTTAGAGCAGATCAACGTTCTAATTTAAGCGACTGTAAATTTAAGCGACTTTAAATGATCTAATTTTCATTAGGGTTTTAGAAAAAAATGAGGGAAAAATCCCTTCCACTTCAAAAGTGTGGGGGCATGTCCCTCGCTCCCATCTGTTGACACCCATGAGAACATATCAGAGGGCCGAGCGCACTAAAGATTGATTGCCTTTGGATGTAAAAAGCCTCTTAAATCGGCTAAGTCTGGCAACCCCTTCCCAATCCATCAATTCTTAAGCGGTGTATACATGTTATACAATGTCGTTATGATAACAGGTTACTGTATAAGAATTAAGGTTTGGTCACGTGACCGGACAGCCTCTCCGAATAATGAAGTTTGAACAACGCCCTCCGGACAACTTCCACCAGACAACTTCAACCAGACAACTTCCACCAGACAACTTCCACCAGACAGTTCCGAACTTGGACAAAGTTCAAATTTTCTCGTGGAGGAAGTTGTACGAGATTTTTTTGTCATGGGAGAGAAATTTTCCGGAGGAAAGTTGCCCTGGCTGGTTTGGGAAAACTGACCAGGAAGGAAATATTCTCGGATGGAATGATTAAGAGCTGTAACCGAGTTCACCTAACCTAATTCTGGGCAAATTCTGGTTCCAGTGGCCACCATTCCGAGCCAATTTCGAGTCCATTACCTTCTGATTCCAAGCCAATTCCGATTCCAGGTTTTCCAACTCCGGGCCGATCCCGAGTCCGGCCATTTACAATGTAGCGACTCAAAGGCTTTTTCTACTATTTACAATTACACTTACGATGAAAACGGGACCTTTTCAGGAGTTGAGTCAATTCCATACTCTGGCTGACCCTGTGATTTACTTGACTATTTACGTGTTAAGTTAAGCATCAATAATAACATAAAAGAAGCTTTATTTTTTTGTGGAATCGACTGGAATCGGCTCCGAGTCCAGCTGAGCCTATTCCGGGCCAATTCCCATTGCGTGACCTCCCATTCTGGGCCAATTTCGAGTCCGACGAAAGACGGAATCGAGTCCGAGTCCGGACTCGGATGTTACAGCTATGGAATAATTCTATGAGGAGTAGTCCTGGGAAATTTGTCTGGGAAGTTTTCTGAGGAACTTGAGGTCATAAGATTAACTTAATAGTCCGATAGCCATAACGTAACGTAATAGCTCCCTGACAACTGGATAAGATTATCTTGGAAATTGACCGGGATA
>WURT03000030.1:84747-108858 GCA_009936505.3 Holothuria glaberrima
TATATATGAACTGGTTTCAGTCTGATTAATTCAAGATTCTCACAACTGGACTACACTTTCATTCCAAAAATTATTTTCTGCAAATTAAATCTCCTTTTTTGTATAACTCTGATTAAATACATCTCACTTGTAAATATTAACTTATGGTGACCAGAACAACTACACAATTATAACATCCAGCGCTAATTATATTGCTTTATTTAAACTCAAAATTATTAATGCAATGGCATCAAATTGCCGAAGCTCCAACATCAAACTGATAGGATGTTACCGTTACCATAAAAATATAGTTCAAATGCCTTTTTCGATCCTATCAAAGCCAAAAGGACATCTTTGATAACCATTACATGCCTGGTATATAAACTGAAAGATATTATCTGTTATCGTCAAAAAATTCTTTAGCTGCTAACAAGATCCTACTTGGCTGCCACTTGGTGAGACCTATGAAACTGCAACCAACGGAACGCTGACGGGGGACGACTCGATTGGTTAACCATGCACGGCACGCCGTGAGCAGGGCGTGTACCGCCTGGTGATAAAGGCGACAGATGAACAATTCAAATATGTTGAGAAAATAAGCCGTTCGTTAATCAATTAAAAACGGATATTTCCTCCTACGCTTACTAAATCATAATCATTATTAATAAAGAATAGATTTAGTGCTGGTTTAATTAGAAGGAATTATAAATCTACATTAGATTGCGGGAAGTAGATTTAGGACATCACCAGTCAACCTTCCCACTTTGAAAAGGTTAGATGACGGAGACAGACTGTATAATGGCAGAATTGGCAATTATGAGATAAAGAATGAGATGACACCGTGCAAATCTTTACTCGAGATATCAAAGTAGTGATGTGAAGCGATCAAAAGACAATTATGGCTTCATGTGATTAGTATACCTTATGTTAGCTGTCAAGTCAATGAGCTAGTTTTCATTAAGCGATTACAAGTGAGGGGGCACCGTTTTATGTGAAGACTTGCCTTACATAAATCTCTTCATAAACTGAATTTAACTTAACAAAGGAGTAATAAAATTAGGGTGTAATAAATAAGTGTCTCACACATGCCAAATACACACATAAACAATCTTGATCTACAAAATGAAAGTTTGCCGAATGGTCCAGATATTACTAAAAAGCTATTCACCATGGAAGTGGTTTTAAGGCTTCACAATTTTTACAACTACTTTTTCTTTAGAAAGACATTAACCGGACAAGACAACTAACATTTATCATAATCTTAATTTTTTGTCTTTTAGATGTATTAAATTTGAAGAAATTACTTTTAACTATAGAAGAAACTCATGGCCATTATTCAGGGGGTAGGCATAGACTGCCTATATAAAACGATTCCATCTACGTCATATTTCGACACACAAACTGGCCAATCGGACATAGGAGCGAGTACAAGACAAGCTGTAGCCTATATGAACTTCTTCTAGCGTATGTGTGTCGCTTGCACAACATGGAGAAATTCCCCAAGAGTATTTTAAACGTGACGGAGTGAACAGAACATGACCTTACGTGGAATGGGGCTTTACCTTCAACGTATGAAACCCCAAAGCTGAACTAGAATAATTATTCTCATCTTTTCAAGATAATGTTTTAAGAAATTAGTAAAACCCAACAAAAGAGTTTACTTGTGTAGTAACCTTTGAATAACGTCAAACTTTTCATATTAACTTTACGTTTTCGCCGAACCAGTGAATCCATTTTCCATAATTTATGGATACAAAAAACATTAATTTCTACAGATATTTATAAAAAATTAAAAATAAATTCTTTAAGAAAAAAAGTAAAAAATGAGAGTGAGAATGCGTTTCCAAGAATATTACAAGAAGATATGATCCTTACACGTAAACCTCAAACCTTTGACCTTTCTCTTGGAATGAATCTACGTCACTTCCTGATATCGAATGAAGAAATTCCAGAATTTCCACAGTCCCAGGGCTTCTCCATGCCGGAAAAAACACCCAATGAAATGTCGCTCATACAATAGTAACGTAAAATTGGTGGAAACCACATATATATTTTTCCTCAGCTTCGAACTTCCGAAAAACATGTTTTGAGTCGAAATCAGATGTGAAATCTAGATTCGTCTTTGCAATTGCTGCTGTTCGATGCAGTGCTGGACAAAGAGAGCCCTTTATCTGCCAATGTAGAGCCAAAAAATATGTTGTAAACTCCAAAAATGTAGAATTCAAGGTTAAGGGGAAATATTTATTGACGATTGATATAAAAGCAATGCACTTATTCCAGTTTGATCATAAAAATTCTCAACATTTATTTGTTTATAAACTGCATAGTTTACAAAATTCTGGAGTACAATTTCGGTTAATGTCATCATCAAAAATTAAGGAAGCTGTGCAGATACTGACATGCAATGGTAACACGTGTGGCAAAATATGATGATATTGATTTGAACCCAGTGGCTTTATGTTTACCTGTTTACTTGAACAGTAAATTGGATGGTTATAAGTTGACTTTTGGGTTATGAAGTGTTTTCCATGCCCTGGATGGAGCCGTCCTCGGCTTGAGGAACACAGGTATGGTTAACATCTTTAGTCGATTAGTGTTGGGAGAATAGGGGAACGGGACTGGAGGCCTACTACTTAATACCGTCCATGACTACTTTTAACGTCTCTACATAGAGGCTGTTGAGAGGCGGAAAGATGGTTCCTCAGTATTCAGTCACATTCCCCAAGACGCGAGGGGAGTGTGCAGGGGAATGATCGCACATCATGTAATCCAATTGTATGGAACAGGGGCTTGTTTAGACGACCGAAGAATGTTGGCAAAAAGAAAGTACATTAATGAATGCTCATAGACAGTCGTTTGATTTAAAGCTTGATTTATGCTAACCTCCCTATTGAGAGTTTGATCCTTTCAAATTGACATAATCCTCAAACAAAAATTTGATAAATATAATGCTTGCTTTGATGTGATCTGCAAGGTCGACAAGTGTAAAACTTTTGCCACTTTCTGGTCTAAACGACTGTAAATGCACTTATCAGTGATCAGATTCCTTTATTACTTTAATTTCTTTCACAAGCAATACGTTTGCATTTAACTTTTGTTTGTGAACTACGAACAGATTTCGGGTTGTATCTGAAGTAGCGAAACCTGTATCCGTGAGCGATAAGTTATTTGAAGCAGGCTACTTAACACTGGCGTACATTCAACGAATGTTGGCTTCCCTATATGACTGGTAGTATTACTGCAATGGGTGTACTCGTCTCAAGAACTCCTTCAGATCTACCAGACTACAAAACCCATTGTCGTCACTTTACCCAGTAAATAATTGTCAAGATTAAGGCAATCGAGAGCCTATTGTTGGCAAACCACGTCTTTTCAAAGGATTTGCGATTGCTTTATTTCCTCGTGTAAAAGCTTCCTGGTTAAACTTACCCCCACCCCATGAAATCCAATATACTCCCAATCATCACCACAAGACGGTGATATATTAAGCAACCGCGCCAAAAAATTTTAGGTACACATTCTTTGCCTTGGGAGCTCTGCGATTAGTTTTGGGGCGGTGCCATCGACACGGGGAGGTAATTATGGTGCAATGCTTTCTCAAATTTTGGTTATGCCCTAAGTTTTCAATACGAGCCTATGCCCCGCCTTTTTTAATACGAACCCTTATGATGGATATATACAAATAAAGGTGGCGGGAACTAAACTTCATTATTCTTTTCCAAATACATACTCGCCCTAACAAAATTGATAAACTGGCAACGGGCCCTCTCTGTGATAGACTGTTAGGAGAATGATAAAAAATAGATTTTTTAATAAATTCATTCACTATCCACATCATAACCTCTTTGATAATAATTGTCTGGACTTATTGCCAAAGGTGACCTTTAACAGTAACATTTTATAACATTTAACGAATAAACATGACACTTACAATACTTTTGAAATCATACAAAGTTGACTGAATTGTTTCAGAGAAGATACTGATTGGTGTAATGGTGAAGTACTGGTTGAAACGTTACATTTTACTTTCCCAAAGATGTTAACTTCAAGTGGTTTCTTGGTGTTAAGCTTTTGCTTCACCTTTTTACTGTGATGATTTGCCACAACATTCAACACGACATTTATAAGACTCATAACATTAAGGATTTATCTCTGCTAGGTGCAGATCCAGAGGGGCTTCCCTTGCTTCACCCCCCCCCCACCATTTTCGGCACCACTTTTTGTGCAAGAAGATCCCAAAGCTGCTGTATAATATGTATGCTTATTTCAACTGCCAGGCGCTAGGAAATACGGTACCATTTAAGTGTCTTAATTTAAAGTTTTTCCCTAGACCCCCATCAGGGTTTTGTACATTTGACGCTCGTAGGGGAAAATTTTGCCCTCATGGACTTTCAACCACCCCCCCTTTTTTGGGAAATCCAGATCCGGCCCTGTCGGCTCACTCCACCTGAAAAATATGCCACTTTAAGAACTTATGAACTACACTTCTCCATCATATATATTTATGACCCCTGTTTTATAATGTTGTGAATGTTTTATTAGTAATCAGTAAATAAACTTTTATAGAAAGAAAACAAAATTGAATTTTTTTTGCATTTTTGGCAGTAACGTTAGACAGTTAGATATCTATTTTTTCCATTTATGTTTATGGAAAAAGTGATCTTACTTACTCCTTTCCAGTAATAAATTCAAAATAGCACGACAGCTTAAAACTATAAAAGGAATCGAAGTTATTTATGAAAAAGAAATATTAAAAATATAAAATGTTTTCTTGCGGTTTCAAATCATCAAATTAATTTTAGGGGTGAAAATGATTTGCGCTTTTGAGATAAAAGTAGAAAACCATCAAGCATCTTTAAGTTATTTCTAGTCAGGAATTTCAAATTTTCACCTTCTTTCTTTGCAGATCAATGAATATTAATTTCTTGCACCCTTTTATGTTAATTTGGACAAAATTATATACTCCTTTACTAGAAAGGAAACCAAATTTACATAAAAAATCTGTATAGGTCTAAGTTTGTTTTTGTTGGATTACATTGAAGAAGAAATTATCTTGTAAAAGTCAGTTTTTGATGAATTTTGATAAGAATTTTGGATATTTTCCACATTTTTACTGTTCTTTTCACAAAGGCAGGTATGACATTTTCACTTAATCTGTAGGTAATGGTGAATGACTCTCATATTCCTCCTGTGTGTTTTTTTTATGTAATGTTTTACAGTCGTATAGATCGGCAAATAATGAATCCAGCTAATACAAGCTAAAGCTGATTCAGTGTGCTTTAATATGTTTTGGAGTTAGCAATATTGAGCGAGCTTATTCATCGCCCTCTCAAAATGTAAACATGAATAGAATTGGCAGACATAGAGTCACCAAACAGAAACAAATCATCTCATCCCGTTGGGAGTGTTTTCTTTAGCTTCGTACAGTCCAATGAGTATTCAGTTCTCATCACTTTTCAGAATCCATTACTAAAATTTGGACGTAAATTGACACTTTATGCTCCTATTTTCAAAACAGCACTGCTTATTCTACGTCTCTTATCAATTAGCTTAATTTCAAGGACATCTGGAAGACGAGTATAGCATAAATTTGGTAACCACATAGTGAGGGATCGTGATAGAAGTTCTCACAATGACCTCATTAGAGTTGCTCCTTTAAAACAAACACAATCAAAATTCCGGACAGGCCATTCCTAATTACGGACAAATGAAAAAATCAAGCCGAAGCAATTAGAACAGTGACCACTAGATCAGAGAAGTTTCTTCATGACTTCATAGTTTTAAACTTTATTTTAACCATTATCGCTTGCAATGATCACCGGATGTTTGAAAAGTAACGACGTTGCCTGGGGTTGACCTATATTTATCTCTTGACCGCCCATCTCCCTGGGCGAGCAGCTCAGGTAGATATTGATCGGCCAGGTGAAGGAATCACTTTTCTTCATTTACTTTACCTGACCTTCTATCGATTGACTTCGATATTAACATCAATGATAGCCTTCCTTACCTACTTTCACCTTTGCAAGACTGCAAGACAAGATGGAAGACACCATACATGCAGTGAGAAATGTCATCAGTCGATGGCTGGACGGTTAACCTGTAGCGCGCCCTCTCCAGGAATATGCTGGTTTGCCCCGATACTGTACTTTCTGGAACACGGTACGTGATGAACGATATCTGTATCTTGTAAGCTGATTAAACGAGTCTTTCTTTACTAAGGGGTAGACTGGGTTTATCCTCGTAAATGCTAATACCAATTTATGTAATTGAACGTTAAAAATTAATCGTTGGACATTTTAAGTGGCCTCATTGCAGATCGGTATGTTTCCGTGGATGATTTTATCCGTTTAATTATTACGATAGATTTATGATTTAATGTTACTGTTATGACAAATCTAAATACTGATCGCCCCCTCCCAATAACGCAATTGCATACGAAACTATTTATTGCAGGACCTTGATGGATTTCACCTGCGTCCGGGAAGGCGCCGAGATCAGCCATAAAAACGGTTCCAATTACCTACAAGTTGACCTAGGGTCAAATAAAAAGGAGAAATGTAGGGTATGGTTGCCTAAATGTAGACCCATTTTATGCGCAACCATGGGCGTCGTGAAAGCGCGAGAAAGTAAAGATAAAATCTAAACAGGACATCCTTAATTCTTTTTTGTTCACTGAGTATTTATTTTCTTATTTTCATTGCATGGCTTAAGAGTACACCATGCCCCCAAATGTAATTTACGTGCCGTGCGTTTGTAAAGTGTCTGTCAAGATTGGCAAAAATAGAAACAAATCAATTGAGCAATTAGCTAAAACGAGAAACCAGGAAGGGTTTCATTGAAATGTTACGATATAGAAATATTCATAACTTTGAAAGGCGACATTAATTCCTTACGTAATTTATTTCATCGGTGTGAGACATTCATACGTTTACAAAGTGTCTACCAAGACTGACAAAAATATAGTACAAATCAATGTTGCAATTAGCTTAAGACTAGACGCGATGGAAAAGTCTATTGCTATTAAAACATAGTTGAATATTCATGATGACTGTAGAGGGCGATATTTTGACTCTTGTCAGGTAAAAGTTAAAGCTTTGCTTTCTTTGACTGAGTGATAGGTTTTTATTACGCGTATGCCTTCCTGAGCCTGAATTGAATGTAAAAGATCGAAAAAACAAGATAAAATATTGGTAGGTATAATTATCTTCGACAATTTGGATGTTTTACATAAAATTTGACTCAGAATGGCATAATTGATTTCTGTGCTGGAAGTTGTTGCAAACTTTCCCTTCGAGTAGTCCACGTGACCTATGAAGAAAAACGTCGAGTAATGGTTTGATGTGTTGTCAGTAATAAGTTAAGTTAAGATATCGGCTCTCAGATAACTCTGTAGTTGTTCCATGTTATGTGATTTAATTTTTTCAAGGGCATTCTGAGAAGGAATTCAAAACGTTCAATTTATACTTTGCATCAGAATTGGGTGTATGCCAACAAAACTCAATGAAGAAACTAATTGTTGTGATTGACTTCGAAGTTAAAGCAATTACAACCTTTTTCTAAAAATGCTCAAAAACTCCATTGATAAAATATGACAGTGTTTTTGTTTGACTACAAAATATACATAAATAGTGTCAAATGCATTGTTATGGATAATTTATTATGAACGTATCTTTTCATTGCCATAAACTTTTAGTTTTTATCTAACTCCCATGACTAGGTTTATTCTATAGAATTATTCTCAACATCAAAATGATACTTCTTGCTACCCGTACCTTATGTAGGATAACAGCCACATCAAGTCAACCCTAGCCTACAATTTACCATTTATCATTCTCTTAAACACAGTCCTCATACAAGGATAACAAGACTTGTACATACAGAGGGTCCCAGAAGAAAATATTGGTGTTTTACCAATAATTTGTTTTCCAATGGTTTGGTGAGATGCCATTTTGACTTATGGAGGTAAGTCTAACCATGTAACTCTATTAAGAAACCAGTGAATGCATCAACGAGAACTAACTTTTATGCTCTTAAAACGTGGGAGACATTTTTCAAGATGTACCTATACATGTTGTAAAATTTCTTTGAAACAACTATACATTCCTCTCCCCCTAGGAACTATGAGATCGCAACTTATTAGAAAGTCCTATTTGGTTTTGTAGCTAAGACATTAAAGCGAAGTTTGTTGGGTTTATGGGCCGTGTGTGACAAACACACACACCAGCACCATCAATATTATGTCCATAAAACTGTTTGAAAACAAACAATGTCAGGTTTGAATATCTATTCAAACGAACCTGGAAATAGAATCCAAACAATAAAATTTCCTTGTTGATTCAAACGGAGTTGTAGGAGGGTTTTCAGGGTTCGGGGTGACTGATATGCTATCTTACAGAGATCGTGAATTGTAAGCTCGTGCAAAAGATGAAACACGTAAATACACTTTAAAACCATCTCTGTCGATGAAGTAGTTTTGACCCTCTGCTTGTTTTGTGTTTTATAAGTATTTACTCTTCTGCAACATTTTTTTCAGCGAATTAACAACTTTGTTTCCTATGGTTGATATGAGCATTTCAGTTACACGATTACGACTACTGATGAGCAGCGCTGTATCCGAGTCTCTTTAACCCAAGTCCAAACCATTTCCTATTCCAGAGGCCCCAGGTGTTTGTTTGGTAAGTGTCCTTACCTGAATCTGAAAACATTCTGTTTCTTATGATCCCCCAACTCTGAGCCAAGTCCTGGTCCGAAAGCGTAGTTCGGTCCCATTTGGTATTGTTTTACAAACATATCTTTGCAATTTTGTACTCTTTAGCATGTATAATAAAACCATCTTTAGGAGTCACCAATTTGAAAGTATACCCCACCCCGTAAAATGAATTTCAGTTGGTTGTAAGCCTATGTGTCCCTTCTAGCATAACACTCTCATGCACTAGAAACAACGAATCTTGGCGTAATTTTCATTTTTGCGCACTTGGCTGGAATCGAATCCGAGCCCGAGTGCAGTTTCAGTCTTCTATGGCATTTCGATTCCAGATCTCCGAATGCGGGCTTACTTCCAGAACAGTCAAAAAAAAAAAAAAAGGCTAGGACTTGGACGTTGCAGTCCTGGTGATGTGATCTTAACAACAACACTGACAAGTCACTGGATGAAAAGCAAGTCCTACATCAATGCAAAAAAAAAGTAACAGGTTTTATTTGCAAAGTCAACCCTTTCCTTTGATTAAAGCGAAAGAAGAGACTTCAAAAAAAAAAAAAAAAAAGAGAAAGAAAGAAAATGCAGTGGACGAAAACCAACTACTGTTTCTTACAAAGTCTAAATGATACAGGACACTGCTATATTCACAAAATCGATACTCCATTTCATGTTGAAAACAACATGAATCGATTTATAATAGGCCTTCACTGAATTTTTATGGGAAGGTCGTTATTTAATAAACCAACACTCATTGTTCATTCAAAGGTATTACTTTTCGATGACTTGAATTTTTGTAGTGATTGCCGCGTTAACTGGACTTTTTTGTTTTTGTATTTCCGTTAAGTGAGGGCAGCAGATATCAGATGTGCCTACCTAAGCTAGCCATACTGTTAAATTCTCCCGTCTTATCTCACATATGCTTTATCGGCAAAACCGCGAAAAGGGCATGAGCATATACAGGCAATTTCGCCAATTGTTAACAATTTTATGTAATAAGAGGTCAGAAATGGGGGCGCTAAAAGAGATTGCCTACTTCGAACACCCCTGCTTCGCATTACATGTCTCAATGATATTGGATTTCGAGCCCCTAAGGGAAGTATACCGCGGAGCGGACTTTGTTTGCTCAGTCCCTCTTTAAGGCTAGGGATATGTCGTTCAGTCTGCTACGTAGGCAACAAGGGAAGTAGTTTGCGTACAGTGCATGGAACGGCCTTTCACTAAATCTGTGAGATTTCATGGAAGATACCGTGAGAGCAAACAAACCTCCTCTTTGTGGGTTTAAGGAAAGAGACATCATCAAGAAATTCTAAAAGGAATGAAGGCCCCGTTCTTGGTGAAGAGTGAGCGATAAATGGGAAATTTGATTTCATTTCTGTTTTTGTAAGTCTACCCTTCCCCTATTAATGGACGGCTCGATAATCCATCCAACACATTTGTCTACGCAAGCACCAGAATTTTACATCGTCCATTTTGATTGCTTATCCCACCATCCACTAAATTACAACTGAAATGGTGCCCTACCATTCATTAAATGGAACAGGATTCTGCACCTGAAACACCTCACAGAGAACACAAATGTCACTCTGACTTATTTGATAAAGATTTACTGCAGATTGTCGCGGTGGTCGATAGGTGTGAATATTATAAACTATGTACCATAAAGTCAGCGGTACTGTTTGGGTAATATTTCCGCACAATTTGTTTACGCAGACAAGTTCTATGTTTGTAGTTCTTGAACTCCATGAAACGTGGCTGTAAATCACAGCGCACGTAACCTTCCATCTTGGGTGTTTATTGCACCAAAACCAACCGTAAAGGGTGGCGAGCTATGTGAACTCTCTCTTGGATATCTCTGTCGTAAATATTATATCATCTATGTTTATACATCATAATACATACGTAATATATCTACATGTTACTGGAATTGTATGTGCGTTAAGTAAGCAGTTTTTAAGGAACTAGGGTTAATGTAACGGCCACCTCTAAGCTGAAATGACTGTCGAAAATAATTACAAATTAACAGCTTGTCGTTTGACTGTCCTGGGAAAAAAATTCACCGACTATTGGCAAGTAAGTGTCGGCCTGTGGTGGGTGGGGATGTAAAATCAGTTGCAGAAATGAAAGTATGAGGACATGTGTTGTATTTAAATACTCAGTTTTCTCTAGGATTAGAGCCAGGGGTAGCTCTAGAATTCCCCCTTCGGTGGGGGGAGGCAAGCTCCCCGACAGGGGACAGCAACTCCAAGCCCCGACAAAGTTGACGACTTGCCAGAAGGAAAAAAGAAACGAAATTTCGGCTGGCTGAGGGCCGAAAATTTTTGAATTTTTTTTTTGAAGAATAATTTTAAAATAACTGATTGTTATTGCAAAAAAATTTGGAAATTTGGGGTTATTAATGAAGAAATTTTTAAAGTTTTAGGAATTTTGTTGAACAATCTGCCTTCAGACTTGAGAGAAAGCAAGTAAACCGTCAGACGACTGGTGGCTGTCAGGGATTATGTACATACCGTACCCAGTAAGGTTCCCAGACGAGACTGGAAATTTCCCAGACGGGGAGGGTAGCCTTCCTTAACGGGGGGAGTATAGCTTCCTGCCTCCACCAAGCGCCACCCCAGTAAAGAACATAATTGAGCAGTTTTGGAAGAAAAAAAACCATCCATCTCTTTGAGGGTGAGAAGCGAGTTGCTTGGACACCAAATTCCTGCCTACCATACCATGAGTCCCCCCATACAACTGGTGTATGAGTCTCCTGTACTTCTCATTTTCTTTACCACTGTTTACGAGTCCACTGCTCTGTGAGTAATTGGCACCCCTCGAAAAAAATATGCCGTAACACATTAAAACAAGATATGCCCTCTAAAGAAAGTCTACCTTTAAAATGCTTGACAGGAGGATTTTTTGGTTGGGGGGGGGGGATTTCAAACGGAATCAACTTTAAGGCTACGTAAGAACGGTTCAAAGGAATTCTTATCTACAAGTATCATGTCGAAGTATTCTGTGCACCTTTTGTATTCAACCTTACAATAATAAAGGTCTCGTGACATAAAAATAAAATAGTTGGCTGTTTCATGAAAACATGAAGAAGGTAGAAAATAGCCACAGTTTTCATGAGAATCCATTTCCCATGACAATTTCTATTTTTTGTGATATGTTGAAGGAGAGACTGACGAAATATATCTGATATTATCCTTTTTTTCAATCTTCATTTCAAGGACAGCTGTAACACTGATTGAGGGATTTACTTTGAAAGTAATTTTTGGAAAGATAAAATGATCTACTTGAAAATTTTTAGCATCACTTACCTAACTGTTTAGTAGCTGGCTAGTAATTAAGAGTTACATAATGTAAGGTTAACGAAAGAAATACTAAGACTGTGCACCACTCTACATCACTATTCTTGCATAAATTATGAGAAAACACTTCAGAAATACTGTAGTTTGAAGATGAATGTGCATCTTGAGAAAGGTCAGAGATATATTAAAATTGTTACAATGGATCTTTCATCGAGGGATTTTATTCTGTTACTGTCTAGTAGACACAGCTATCTTTGGCTTCATGTTACAATACCTTAAAGCTATTGGCATTTTACTGTACCCAAATGGCCAAACAATGTCATCTAACATAGTTAATCATAACTCTAGAACTCTAACACTCTGAAATCGACATCCCTTCTGCAGGACTTTACGACAGGGATAGGGGACGTCTTTTATAATTGAAGCAGATAAAAAGTGAAGCACCTTACATAAACAACAATCGAGATTACAGCAGGCCAAGGCAGCAATGAATGTGTAGCTTTAACAATTTACGCAAATATAAGATACACGAAAGGAGAATAGACCTACCATCAGGGGTTGATAAAATACTTAGCCAGAAAGCAAATAAAAACCCAAGCAAACTTTCAGTTGCTATGAATATTTCCTAGTCCAGAGTAACACGCATTTGATCCCCTCTTTACGTCATTGTGAGTTTACATATGGAGTGTATCTTCCCACTTCTCATGCAATTTCTAAAACGGAGGGGTTCCAATAACGGTCGCCACAGTCCCCCTAACCGACACATATTAGATTTTGATTTGCCAATTTGTCAAGCGTGTTTATTTTGTAAAGTTTGTTTGCAAGAGTTAGTCCCAAACTGACTCGTGAGTGTAAGGACTAGACCGCACCTGACACCCAGCGGGGGAGGTAGACCACCCTGGATAATCAAATATGATATGATATTCAACTGTTCATCTTCTGACCCGACTGAGGTAGAAAATTGGCGGAAAGTTTCCGTCAAAAGAACTCCGTAGTCTCCTCCACGGGAGCTCCGAAGCCTGCTAAATTATGATATCTTGTGCAAACAAACAAGCGCAAGCACCAGGCTATTGACTCTTCTTTTCTCTTACTCAATTTCTAAACTTAACAGTTGCCAATGTAGACCGAGGTGACCTTTGGGTCGCTCAGTGGGAGATGCAGTCGTTTTCAGTGAATGGAAGTAGAAATCGTATAGCTCCCTCTATATGGTTTTTCCTGTCACGGTGACGTCTCATCTGCTTTACCTGTACCAACGAGCAGAGGACTCGCCGCGGGTAAGTTATTTTCATAATGCTGTAAGTATTCAGCACAGCGTTTTATGACAGTGCTTTGTATTTGTACAAGCAGCCTTTCCTGCTCAGAGATATGTTTTTACCTCAGTTCAATAATTTGCCAAAATAAACTACCAAGTGCCAATTTTCGCCACAGAGGCACAAATTCCAACCACTTTAGAGAGATTCTGTTACATAGCACGAGAGTCTACGTATCGACGCAAAGGTGGGAGGCTCCTTACTTAGTTTTCACCCTTTAAAAATATTTCTTTGAAAAAGGACATTGATGCAACCATTTGGGGCGAATTTATAAAATATGCATGTCAGTGTCACCTTTGACAAACTTAGAGTAAACCTTTGGGGTCTTAATAGCGTCGACAATTCTGAGCTAATTACGTTACACTTCTTTCGAAATTCAATTGTCAACACTTGAGAAGAGTGAGGAAAAAACTTCAGTGGAAGTGTAAGAGTACTGCAAGTACTGCGTTTTATTGCACACACACAAAAAACGCACCTACACACATACACACAACGGAATATATATAATATACAGAGAGACAGACAGACAGACAGACAGACAGATAGATAGATAGATATGTAAAGGATAGATTTTGAAGTGTACATTTTTGGGTCCTTTGCCAATGACAGTTATTTAAAAAAAAACTACATGCATAGTTTCATAAAAGCATGTTTATACACGTAATCAAATCGTAACAGTGAAATATTTTCACAAGTTTGTTGAAAGTTACATGTCGAAGAATATATCTGTAAGTCTACATGTTGGATACATGGTTAAAAATACTGCAAATACTCACATTGCATAACCATGATTTTCTTTGAGAAGTCTTCCCTTGCCTTAGAAGTTTTTGCAAGTTGGGTGCCATTAGGCAACTACTCTATCTCCTCAGGTCTTCGTTTAGCTTGCTTTACCTCACACAGGGTTTGTTTATATGCCATGAAAACTTGAACTAAAGGTTTTACAAAAGAAAAAGGTGTGAAGAGAAGTAAACAAGGGAGATCAAACGACTGTTCCCCGGAGACCAAAGGGAGGTTAAGATGGGTATCGCCGATCTGAGTGAGGAAGACAAAGACATATCACAACACGCCCACTCAGAATTTGTTCAGACTTTAAAGCAGTACCACATAAAGCGAGATTGCAAAAATTTAGGTCACCACTCCCAGCAGGTAAAACTAACACCACATTCGATGTCATAAATAAAGGAACGAGGTATCCGCAGAAAACTTGTTGTTACATTTATATTTGAATGTAGAAACACCAAGTGCCTGCAGTAACTGAAGTAATGTGGCAACAATGACATGATTCTATGACATCCTATTAACAAATGAACGAGGGATTAAATAAAAATAATATGGAAATGTATTTTGAACAACAAGTTGAACAAATCATGTCAAACTTGAAGTAAAATTAAAGTACATAAGTTTATCAGTCTTTGTCTATTGTATCAAACGTTGTGCATTATCAAATTAACTTTAAATATTGACATTTTAGGCTCTATTTGGGGTTCCCCCATATGGAAAGCCGTTTTAATATTAAATCAGGAATTTCAGATATCTTGAATTAATTTCAGATATCTCAAATTATGCACTATTTCAGATATCTGAAATAAAATTTAAGATATCTAAAATTCTTTTCGAGATATCTGAAATAGAATTCTAGATATCTTAAAAAGAATTCAAGATATTAAACTTGAATTCTAGATAACTGAAATAGAATTCTAGATATCTAAAATTGAATTCTAGATATCTGAAATAGAATTCAAGATATCTTTTAGTGAATTCGAGATATCTTAAATTGA
Organism: Holothuria glaberrima; assembly: GCA_009936505.3. Taxonomy (NCBI): domain Eukaryota; kingdom Metazoa; phylum Echinodermata; class Holothuroidea; order Aspidochirotida; family Holothuriidae; genus Holothuria; species Holothuria glaberrima. The sequence continues at coordinate 99,806 of WURT03000030.1, forward strand.
ATTATGGATATCTGAAATTCGTGGTTATTATCTAAAATTCATTTCGAGATATCTGAAATAAAATTTGAGATATCTAAAATTAATTCGAGATATCTGAATTCCTGGTTAAATGTTAAAACGGCTTTGCATAGGGACAACACTTTCTATGTCTTATTTACGACTTGACATTTCTTTTATACATTATTTAGCTTCTGTGGCCTATTTAAGTAAGTTTTACTATCTTAGGAGGGTAACATCAAATATGATTTTGTTAAAGATGTTCTGACAGTTTAAAATGACAGCCCATGATGTAGAGGTCTGAAGGTCAAGGAGGTTGGACAGATCGGCTTGTGTCCCTTTTGGGGATGTTGTTTTTTCGGGGAGCAGAACTATTTTAAGGGTAACGTTTTGGTTTGCACCCTTCTGCATCATCAGAAGGGACTTTTGAAAATAATGCGGGATTTATATTTTGTAAGGCAGTATCAAACATTGCTACCTTTTCAGAAAAATATATTCCCTTGGTCCATTACAATTAATTTATGTCCGCTAATATCGACTTGTAGTTTTGAACAAAATCATGTTTAGGCTTATATTTTTGCCATTTTTCTTTGTTCCTTAGTTTACCTTCTTTTGGTGGGAGAGTCTTCAACAATCTTTGCTTGTCACAGCTTCTCCACTTTTAATGTTAACTCATTTTTTCTATACGTGAACGGTCATTATGAGCTTTGCTTGTCACAACTTCTCCACTTTTAATGTTAACTCATTTTTTCTATACGTGAACGGTCATTATGAGCTAGTGAGTTCATTTTACCTGTACCTGGACTGTCATTTTGAGTGAGTAAGCTCATTTTGCCTATACCTGAACTGTCATTTTGAGTAAGTTCAATTTTTTGTATACCTGAACTGTCAATATGAGTGAGTAAGACCATTTTGCCAATATCTGAACCGTCATTTTGAGTAAATTCATATTGCCTACACCTGAACTGTCAATATAAGTAAGTTCATTTTGCCTATACCTGAAAGCTCATTTCGAGTGAGTAAGTTCATTTTGCCTATACCTGAACGATCAGTTTGAGTAAGAAAGAGTCCTGAGTATGAGTACGTGAAAGAGGATACTGGTCTTAAGTATCTGCAGGAGTCATGGGAGAGTTCTAGCTGACGCCTTGTAGAAACTACTCAGTATGGACAATTAGGAATACAATTGAAAATTTCAAATACTGATATACGAGTGTAAAGACGAGTACAGGTGTACTTAAATAACATACAGGGCGAACTAGGTTACGGCCATGCTGAGGTTTCTTGACTATTTACGGGTGCCAAAATAAAGTTAACTCTTTACAAAATTCGAACCATTCGGAGAACAACCATGAATTGTGTCAAATATTTGACTAGATATAGGTCAAAATTGAAAGCAGTTGCTGAAAAATGAAACTAGTGAAACATTTGACGTAATTCTGTTTCGTGCCCCGATTGATGAAATTCTTTGAAATTAAAGTATGGCAATATCAGTAACTGTAGTAATCCAGTCTCAATTAGAGATCTCCAGTTACAGGGGCCTAACAGGACATTTGGGACAAAGTTTCCACCAGTAATATTTTGTTTCCAAATTTTCGAGGTTATTTGGTGTTAATGTTAAGAGGTAGCCCCAGATCAGCTCCCAACTAAAACCTTTTCTCCTAAAATGCGGATAAATGTACAGCAGATCAATCACTTGTAAGAAAACCTACACTTGTCATTTGATCAGTTTAATGGACAAATCAATTTTCAAGGGTGGTGCATCAAGATGGGTGCTACCTTTTGTCTTTTTGTGGTTTACATGCTCTCTGTCGTTTATACAGTTTATGGGAACGTGTATGAACGGTTATGCGAGACGTTTATGGTACATATTTTACTTATATTTCATTTCTTCGTTTAGGGAGCAGTTGTTGACCTCAGCCACAGTGCGATGGACATTTACAAGCTTAAGTAAAACAAAAAGGTCAGAATGTCGTTGAACTTTGGTGTTTGCAGATAATTTGCAATATCAATCCATATGTAATAGAATGGCACAAAAAATGAGACAATTCTCGAAAATTGATTTTATGTGCGGTTATTAATTTGTGGGGAGTTATTTTTCCAATGTCCAATTTTATGAGACTGTTTCTGATTTTTATTGAACATGGTGAAAATAGTAACAATACAGTAACTTTTCGATGAAATGAACACCCACAGGTTTTATTATCCTACTTATAATAGAATGACCCAATGCATTCACCTCCGAGGTAGTACTTCCATGATAACAATACGTTTATGTCGCAATCATACGCAATCATAACTGAACGGGGTTAGGTCGATGACGGCAAATCGACCTCATGCAGCAATTTACACTTTAAATTCGACCAAGCACTTGATTCCATTAACAACCCCCTTATCACCACCTGTATACAATGATGGCACCTGATGTCCGAATATGAGTATTCTTCTTCAACACAAATAGTCAATCAAACTTCAACCATCTGAGGAGTGAATAAATATTCTCAGTGGACCGTACTGTCTTGGTACGTAACCCTTTGGTTTATTCGTTATATAATGATATGCATTACCAGCGTTGTGATACACCAAGCAGAAATTTGCGATGTAATAAAAAAAAGAGTAAATTCGATAAGATGACCGGTTGAGTAAGACTTTTTAATGTTAATGTCATATTTTGCGGTCACAATGTTTTGTGAAAATTTTTGAAAACTGTGTACTGTGTGAGTAAAAGTGTTAACCGAATACAAAGTCTAGTCTTGTAGGGTTACTACTTTTCAGTGCAATTAGTATTTGCATATAGTCGTGCAAAGCATTCTTTGTTTTGTTGTAAACTGTATCCCTACAACAAGGCAGAGAGTCTTGCCCAAACATTCGAAGGTAAAATAGCTTGTCTGACCTAGTTGATGCTTTTTAAGAAGTCTATCTAGGCTATCTCCTCCACGGCAGGCAAAAACCTAAATTTACCCCCAAACGAAGTTACAACCTGGGAGAAAAGTTGCTTTCGAATGTGTGAACTTTGCACAAATAAAATACACATGGAAACTTTACATGTTTTTAGAAAAGAAGTTGCTACTTTTATAGAACCACACTTGCGCATGCGCCTACCACCATCCCTGATTGGAGAACACTTCCTGTCTACGCTGAGAACTACTCGGTTGCTAAAGATGTGTGAAAGCATCTGCCAATCATCTGAGACTACGTAGGCAAGATTACCAAACAATTGCTGAGTGATCTTTTAATTGTTCTTGAATCGAGGTACAACTAACACTCAGTCGGGGAGGAAGAGAGAGCAACGACTCCTGAAATAGCCACATAATGTCGAACATAGATTATCAACGCGCCGTTCCAACGTCAAGGGCATAAATACGATACGTTCTGACGCGCCGGGAGCTCTGCCCGCCAATCAGAACGAGGTTTGTTTTCAATTTAAAATGGGGTGCCCTTAGCTCGGCCCAATGTTTTCATTTCAAATTGGCTGAATAAATATACACTACAGTTTACCTCTCAAAGGAGACCGACCATTGTCGCTAAGAATGCTCAACATACATGAAATATTCCCGCCTGTTATTAAAGAATATAGAGAGACTCTTAACGATTCAATTTGTCATCGAAATTTCGTTCTTGATTCGAGTGGATGAAATTACAAGATGCCACGAATCCACGGGATTAAGGGAGTCACTCTCTGCTTTTCAACCATGAAGATTGCGTTCGATCAACTAAGCGACATAGCGGTACCCCCTTACGATTTTCCGGACACAGTTAAATTCCTATTTGTCTCTTGACGACAGTTGGAAGAGGATCTATCGATAGGGGGTCTTGATTGGTTCTGACAGTACTTCAAGGAGGTCTTGGCTTTTCGCTAACAGCAAAACGAGACCGCCTCAGAATGTTACTGTATAACATACAATAGCCGTGTGATGGCGATGGTGGGGAGCTTTCGGGCAGGAGAAAGGTGTAGCACTGCCTCGACAAAAGATTTGGAGTTGTAACAGTAGACAAGGAAGAATAACATGGAAAGGAAAATAATAGGACAATTTATTTACTCCCTTGTTTATGAAGGCTACAGCTAGCAAAACAAGTTAGGCCGAAATGGTGGTTGAATTGAGATAAATGGTATGATCCGGTTGTTGTGAGGATAAACCTATCTACTTCGAAGATAACAATTGTGTGAATAACCTTTGGTACAATTTAAAAAATGAGATTGATAACAGAAAAATAAATCCATTAACCTCGAAACTTTAATGAATCGCAATGTATTTCCAAATCCATATAAATCTGCTGGGTAGAAGAGGGGAATATTCTAAAAATATTTAACTCGTTTTGTATTGTATTTTGCAGGTTGCATTTCTTATATTAAATTAAATTACTGATTCAATTGTTAAGCTTTAATCTTTCACACTGTGAGGATGCTGAGTGAATAAAGACGTTTGAGTATCGCCTGCATAACTAGCTCTTCTTTCTCAGACAAGAGCTTAACTATTTCACTCATGTTCAGTTTAATATTTCTCTAAGATTCTGTGAAAAATTTTATGCGCTATTTAATTTATTTGCCTCCTACATACAAAAACAAAGTCTTACCCTTTCATAATACTGAAATACGGTAAGATATATTAATAAAGTAACTTGTACTCATCACAAAATTCACTTGGATTTCTTCAAATTTACGTAGGCCTTGTGGCATTGAATAGCTGTGGCATTTTGCATAATGTGAACTTTGTAAAACCTTCCAAATGGTTGGTATTTTAAAAACCAGATGGCAATTCAAGTGTACCTAAAGTCTAAAATACAAGATTATATGTTTTAAAGGTTAAAAATGAAATTAATTCTCCGAGTTCTCATCCTAACAGCACAATTGTGTGCTGAGCTACAAAAAATATTTGTTTATTTGCTTAATTTAAACATGATATAGATAACGCAATAATTTGTGATGTCACTCTTGTAAACCCAGTACACAGTCTTTGCTTACTTTCTTGTACCTAAAGCCTTTGTTACAAAACGTGTCAATTACTTATGCCATATAACGACTGGACTATACAAGCCCTCTTGTCACAGCATGTAAGAAAGAGATCATGTTCCAAGGTCATACGTATATACAGGCGAAAATCTGGGGGAGGGGCGGGGTTGGAACGGTATACCCCGCCAGTTTTAGGAAATGTTTTTCGTTTCAAAACGAAAGAAAAGCTGACTAACGAAAGAAAAGCATGCTATGAAAGTTGTGAAAGAAATTGACCGACATCACAAATTATTTGCAAACGACAGTTTCAAACTAAGTGGATTTTATATTTAAAAGAACTGCTTAAAACAAAGAAGAAGTTTGGCGCAGGAAATTTATTTTCCAGCTTCTGCTAAATATATATATATATATATTCCTGTATTTTTACAATTATATGGTACGTTTGAAATACCAGAACAACATCACAGAATAGCTTCATCAGTTTTTCATAAATGCTCTGCAATAATATGCTTTGGCAATCATCTCTTTACAGCGTGCTTCAAACGCAACAAACTTGTGAGAGGCAGTTTTCGCCATACTTGTTAACATGGAAGAGTTTTTCACGAATTGTCTTTGATGAAAAGTCGATACTTGAGTTACCTTTTCCATGCAGAATAAGAAATACTTGCAAGTAATGTAATTTTCGGGTAGTTCGCCAAAGATTCTTTTCCATCACGTATATATTTGAACAAAACGTGCAAAATATTTTTTACACTTTCGCTCTATTAAAAGGAGCATTACTAATTGATTCTTTCACACAATCGAACATTTAGATAACGAAGAAGTCTCGTAAACATCCCATAAACATCCGCTCGTATTTGGGTAAATATCTTTGTAAGCAATAAACAGAATTATTCTTACGTTCAAAGTACCTTTGCAAAGAATCACGACATATTACAAATCATTGTCAACGATTTTAAATAATTCAGCTATAAACGAGCGGTAAAATTCATTGATGAAATACATAAATAAACAAAATGAGTTAGCTTAAATAAAATACATTGTTTTCACCTTACAAACAAAAGAGAAATGAGCAACTGATTGCTCTCCATTCAATCACTTGTTTCATTTTGTAAGTACTCGATTTCCAGCAAGATTAGATGTAAACATTTCTTTTACCCTTAAATATAAACAGTCATATTTTGTCGAAAAACCATAATTCACTCGCAAGGAGTAATACGTCAGTAGCTTTTCCGTGTTGTATATTTGTGACAATATGGTTGATGTGACTCAGATGATAGAATAGATTTTCAACAAAATTGATTCAGTTGATCCTAAAAAAATGTAAATGTGATATACCCTAAAGAATATTTTAAGTCTGCCCGAATTTAAATTATTGGTAAATGTTGCATAGGATTTTAAGGTATATGTATACATTTTATGAACAAATTTGAGACAAACACGGAACCACTGTAACAATTAAATACTACCACTAACATTTAAGTCTATTCACCATTTAATTTATCAAACATGTAGGCTACATGAATGTCTTCTATGCTAAGTTCATGCACCCCGTATCTGGCCAAATTTTTGTAAATTTAGTAGACAATTTTTCACACATTGAGCTCACTTTTGGGAAAGTTTTACGTACTGGCATCGTGTCGTTAAATTCAAAAAGAAAAAGTGGATTCAATATTAGTATAGGTAAATTTACACTGCAAAAAGATAAATTAGAAAAAAATATTCCGTAAAATTGACTAAGCTTGTCTGGATCGGATAACAACCAGTCGAGGAGGGCATTAAACCGGTTCAACACCCCTCATATTTAACTTATGGTAACTTATGGTACTGGCGTCCTGTCAGACAGGCATACATTGTATATGTGTTCTTTATCGACTGTGTTGTCGGGATCACTCACGGGTTGGAGGAGAGGAAGATTTGAAGCTACGGATACGTCTAATGTAACATAACATGTGAGTTTATGTTAAGGTGGTCAGGTTGTAAACTGCTTTTGTGAGATTCACAGAGAATGAAAATTTAAAGGAGTACAAGATATGTTTTTCCTAGGTATGGTCAAGAAAAATTCATCTGTTTCTCAAAACTGTTCAGGAGAAAGATCCACCCTATAGATTGCCATCTGCATGTTGCTCTGACGTACCATAATTCCAAGAACGAACAATTTGCCTCAGACACGTATCTCTGAGGTATGGCCAAAGTGTGGTTTTCCCATTGTCAACTGTTAATTTCAAATACTACCTCAAATATTCGCATTTACAAACAGGAGTAACGAGTGTTTTCTGGCAAATAGGAAGAGGTTATAAAGAATGCTTATGGCTAAGTTAAACTGACATTTGTTCACGTTCTTTATTCGACCCCGGATTAATGGAAACGAAGTACGCCCCATGAGCTCGTGTAAGGAATTTACTTTCTTGGGATATGAAAGAATTCGACAGAGAATTGAGAAAGTCAACAGCCTCACACCTATCACAACAACTTAGGACTTCTATTGACTGTTATCTCCAGAGCAAGGTCAAAGGTTAGCAAGATCAAATTAAATGTAATTTTTCAAACATTTTTAGATTGTAATCACTTTCCCTCCCTTGCTCAAGTTCAGTAGCGGCAAACCCGGGTGGAAATAATTTTTACTGGCTCAAAGATGCATGTGAATGTCATGCTCGTAAGACCTTAAGTCATACAGCTTGGGATGTCCCATGGATAGTGGATTCACCAACTGGTAACTACCAACAAGACGGCGTGATTCTATTTGCTCTGTAATTTAATTTAGTTATATGTATTGACTCTCAAGTGGTCCTATCCACACTGAAGATGTTTGACAGATAGGGTTGGATGTCCTTAAGGCACAGAAGTCTTGAGAAACAGTCGTATCTGAGATCATTGGATTCTGTAAACAAGCCTTATAGCAATCACTGACGTTTATTAACGCAACGAGACTGCTGATGACTTTCATTCATGTTATTATGTCTTCATTTAATACCTACAACATGCTAGACGCATCTCGTGGTCATGATCCACATATGGTGACGATGACTTTATGCGCACGAGGAAGCATTGTGACTACCATAACATTAAAATAACGAACAATTTTGTGTTTTTGACGTTGAAATATGTTTAAGTTGCTCGCAACAAGTGTAATGATAATTATCTTTAAAAAAATCAAGAAAGAGATGGAGAGTCTTGGTTATTGTTACTGCAACATTATTCATTTGAAAAACAAGTAAAGTGTGCAAAACTTACAAAAAATGAGATGTTGCAGAGATTGAAGAAATAAAGCGATTGGTCCCACTTCATCTTATAGACATTCCTCACTGAGCTATTAACTGTAGAAGTTTACTCACTCAGTTTATAATAGCAAATTGCGTAATAATTTGTGACGTAGCTGTTGCACTGCTCAAATTAAACCTTCAATCAAACTGTGACCACTTTTTATTGCTAGAGAGTGACCTGACTGTACAGACCCTCTCCTCACGTTATTTATTTATTTTTTGCAAAAAAAAAAAAAAATTAAAGGCCATATTAATATTTGAATTCAAAACGAAGCATAAGCTTCAATGTGACTTGTACAACATCACAAACTATTGCGCAATTGACTATTTCAAATTAGTCGAAAATTTTTAAACCTTTTACTTCTCATCAGGTGTGTAAGATATAAAGATGTGATTTGGACCAGTGAGTCTCATAATTCAATTCTGTAATGAATATTCTTGTAACTTAAGACTCTCGCTACATTTTTATTTTTGACAATGCGACTGATAATGGCATGAGATAACTGTCAAAACCCAATGTCCTTCTTTTGCTTAGTTTTAACAGGGAGCTGACACTGTAGCTCCCTGGTTTGAATGTCCTCTCAATTAGTCTGCCATGTTAAAGAAAGAAAGAGGGCATATTAGGATTAAGTTAACAATCGCAGCGATGATGATAATATGAAGATGGTGACGGTGAACGTGAGAATGTGGTGTACGACGATGACGATGATGAAGACGGAGGAGTTGATGGTGATAGTAGTGGTGGTGTTGATGTGATGTGATATGATGTGATGTAGTATGATGTGATGTGATTGATGTTATGTGATGTGATAGTAATGATGATGATGATGATGATGATGATGATG
>WURT03000030.1:114646-136704 GCA_009936505.3 Holothuria glaberrima
CCCGGAAAAATCAAAACTTGGAAAAAAGTCATGAAGGAAAAATAAAATCAACATTTTTTATATCGCCAGAAAATGTCCAGAAAATGAAATTTCAAAATAGAAAATTAATAGCTGCAACTCACAATTAGACCTGAGAAGTGCCATTTTCAGCAATCTGGGAGGCATTGTTGCTAAAATTTTCTTGGTGCTTCACCCCAAATATGGTAGCGCTACGCTTAAATGGTTAGCCTACAGGTTTCGCCCCACACCTGGCAAATTCCTGGTTACACCCCTGTAAGAGGTGACAACATTTAGCAATTGATGTCTTTTTGGGGAGTAAAAAATTTACCCTGATTTGATCATTTAAAAGTTTTGCCCCTCCCTGAATTTTTTTCAACGGACACCCATGGTCAGAATTATTTCAATATCTTTTACCGTCCTCAAAATATAGGTCTTCAAATTTTGATGGTTTCTGAAGAAACTCATTGCCTTAACAAAAATGATGTGGATTGTTTCACAGTGTTAAGATTTCTTTTGTTAACCCTATGTAAATCATCTCTAGTTCATTATCGATCAGAGAGTTAACAGTTTGTAAGAATTTTAACTTTCATAATAACCCCTCAGGAGATAGCAATGCTACCAGTGTCCTCCATATTAAGGTTGAAAAAACAAAGGCTAATATGAGTCGTATATGGTATGTCGATCTCATGAGGTCACATATTTGCATATTTAGCCAATGTTTATTCATGATACAAGTATGAAATAGAAATTACCCTGTAAAATGATCAATATTCAATGAGATTTAACGGGAATTGCGGCTATTTTCTGGACATTTAATGCTTTTTACATCAATTATCCAACTATGTTATTTTCATGTCACACAACCTTTAAGACAGGTGCACGCTTGTTTTTGTTGGGATAATGTCTTCAGTATCCTTTCTCACTAGTCCCCCATCTCACTAGTCCCCCATCTCACTAGTCCCCCATCTCACTAGTCCCTATCTCATTGGTTTCCTGTCTCAGTACCCTAACAATGGCCGTACAGGACCGTTTTTCTCAGAGAGGGCGGTGATTTTTGCCCGACTCCAGAGCAAAGTGGCACCAGGATTTTCCCAACGGGGGCCAGACTCACCGACAGGGGCAGCCCCGACAGCCCCGATGCTGTCGAAAAGTTAGTGAGGGGGACTAAAAGAAAACCTCTGTATTTATACCATGCCATTGATGGGCATATATTGCATAAAATTTGTATCTACTTCGAGGAAAAAGTTCTGCACTGATTCAATGTTTTTCCCCCGAATCTAAACTGTAAAAAAGAGCACAAAGCAAGTGAAAATTTATGGTAGGCTTACAAAAAAAAAAACATGTAATCATTAAGATCAAAGAGAAAAATTGAATATGGTTGGGGTTGAAGACTGTATTGGAGATAACATAGAGGAAAGCCGTGTAATTTGGAACGGTGTGTAATTCGAACCACTGCCATTATTCCATCAATGGAGGACAGAATATCTGACTTGTATGTGCTCTCGATACCTAATCCATTAGGCTCACGTTTGACTTCACAATCGAAGATATCGAGGTGATTTCTTCAATTCTGTTTGAATTTTACTGAAAGGGGGTGAATCGATCTTATTTCTGAGGTGAATGTATGTTGACTTTTCACTCGGAAATGGTGTGTTCATCCCCAAGGCACGATAATTTTGACAAAATATTATCATGTATACCTCTTGCATGTTAGGCTGTTATAATTCAGATACAAACGAATTTGGCTATGCTAGTGAGATTTTCGCACAAAGAGTAACATCGTGTAATTTGAACCACCACGTGATGTGTAATATAGACCGGTGGTCCAAATTACACATACGTGGCAGTTCAAATTACACACATATTAATGAACGTCATGTGCAATATGGACCAGTGGTCCAAGTTACACATAGGTGGTTATTCGGCAGTTTGTTTATTACCTTAGGCCTGGGCTTATGGGTCCTAATGGGTTCCCAGTGCATGAGACATGTGCATGAGGCATGTGTATGACCAGTCTTGGTCTGCATTGGAGTTGTCAGCAGAAGTTCACACATCAGGTGGTTCATTTTACACACCAGGCTGGTTCAAATTACACACGTGTTGTGTAAATTGGACCAGTTCTGCAACTTTCTTTTGTTATACATAACTCCCACAGAGATAATGTTAAGAGTGTATAAACTCTCCTACAAACAGAATGTTCTGTTACTCTCCCAATGCCACTGCTGGAAGCAGTTGGTTGAGTTTAACTTAGATTTTGTGGGGATTTGTTTTTAGGGGGTTCAAATTACACACCTTTCCCCTACATTGTGTCTATACCACCTGGACTAGCTCATGAAATACCAAACTTCCCTCCATGAGTCGCTCACCAACTGGCCATACCACATGACACACACTAGGGAACAGCAACTAGGCTTTGCGATATGGGATATGAAATTTACGATCTCTACATAACCTGTGTACTCTGCTTTCATGTTTCTTGGTAAGGTTAACAGGACTTATGCTATCTAGCTATGTAATGTGGAATGAAGCTATCGAAAAAACTTGATTGACTCTAAAGCCTGTGCAGCGCACCAAAAATTTTGGGTTCTAATTAGAGAAATTGTCCGCCTGAAAGCCACTCAGGCACCACCCCTGCCTCAGAGTCTAGAGTACAGAATTTAACTGTCCAATTTTCTGCCTGACTGAGACAAAATATCTGCCTGATTTAGTCAGGTTTCTGACATTCAGCCTCCCCCCCCCCCGGCTCGTACAGCCCTGACCCTAACCCATCTCATTGGTCCTGTGTCATTGGTCCCCTAATGAGAGGGAGACTAATGAAATGACGTCCGACTAATGAAAGTGGGACTAATGAGACTGGGAACTAATTGCATTACGTGTTCGGTCCTGTTACAGTGTTTAAAAGGTATCACCAGGGCAAATGAAGTTCTGCCTGGGTGTCACATGATCAAATTGTACCATAGTTATCTCTTGTTTTTACAGGTGAGTGGCTTACTGCTCGCACTGTGGAAGCCTTATAATTTTAACACTTGACTGAAGTTACCATACTAATCTTTTCACTCACAGATGCCATAAATAACTTCTTTTAATACTGTACATGCTCTTGCATTCACATTCCCAGTTGGTCTTTGTCAGGAAGTTGCCATGGCTACCCCAAAGTCATATTTCATTTACAAGATTACTGTCCAGCTAGTTGTAGTCAAATTGTTTACACTTGAGGGATCCCTTCATTATACATGGCAGAGTTCACAATTTATTAAAATTACTTGCCTGGCTGGTTACAATTTTGGTAAAAAAGTGTAACCACACCGAACGCGTAATGGAGATGAAATAATGAAAGGGGGACTAAAGACATGGGGCCAAATGAGAGGAATCAAGCTGAGACGAGGGAACAATGAGAATGGGGACTATTGAGAGGACACTGTTTTTGTCAAAACTGGAGAAGCTACAAGTAAACGTAGTAATTAGACAATTTTTACGTTTCCGAGTCCAGAGGAGGATTGAGAGCTTAGCTTAATTCAAGAATCAAATTTTACCCCCCACCCCTCCACCACCTTTCCCCAGAATAACAACTAGTTCTCCATGGGTTGAAAAAGTTAGGTCTACAGTAGGATAGGATTAGCCCTCGAACAGAGCTGTGCGTCACGTTACAAATTTACATGGCCACGGTGACACCTTATACTGCCTTGAAACAGAGATTGCTATGTCCTAGATTCTAGTAGGACATGATCATGAGCCCACTAGGCCTGTACGCCACTGTCGCAGGCTGAAGTGTATATATATTAAAGCTATTGACTGTATTTCATTTACATAGTCCTCTGATACAAATCATAAATTAACACAGAGTGGCAAATTTTTGGTTCTTTCCGACCAGAGATGGAGAAGATTTTAACTAAAACTCAAAAAAATCGGACTGTAATCCGATCCGAAATCGCTGTAGTGTGACCCGCGCTTTAGCCCAAAAGTATATGCCTTCCTTACTGTACCTGGATATCCTTATCAATACAATTTTTTTCATTTGGGGTTGCTACGTACAGTAACCTGAAAATTCTTCACTAGTTCACTTCTACGGTGGGTGTACACAGTGAGCAAACCTACCGACGAGATCGCCTTTCTAGCCGTAGCTAGTAGATTCAAGGTCACGTCTAACATTTCATTGGAAATATTAATGCAACCCGGATCGACATGTTCCTACTCGAGTGTTAGCAACGAGAAAAGCCCTGCAGTATTTAACATAACAAATTTAAGGGCAAAGGAGGGCAAAAGCCCCATAAGATGCCCTGTAACCCAAACCCTAAACAAAACTAAACAACTACAACAACTACAACACTTAGGCATACAGCGGGAGAATTAGAACCACTCACACACTAACTGTTATGCAGCTACAAATTCTGTATTTTAATTCACCTACCCGATGATTTTCCGTCATAGACTGTCAATATTTCACAGCGAAGAAGCTCTGCTAACTACTGTACTGCCGTACGCCTTGACTATACCGGGTGTGCAACTCTATTAATTAACATTACTCGTACAGCACAGACTACACAGTTGGTGTACATAGACCTAATGTTGACGTACTTGCTAGTAAAACGTTCGTGCGTGTGTTGTTTAACAGCATCGAAATGGCTGTCAAAGGCAGTGGTCAAAGGTTGTTCAAAACATTTCGCAATCGGGGATTCCCCACTTTTGTCAGATTCCGTACCATTTGGAGTTCGATCATTAGGCAGTGCATACTTGCAGTATAGAGTGCCAACAGTAATTCCTAACGTAAACGTGTGACTCAGTACGATCATGGAAGTACTACCTCTGAGGTAGTACTTCCATGGTACGATCAAGTGCAGTTGAAGGCAATATGTCATTGTTTAATGCGTCGAGGGGGCAGGCGAAAGTAGATGTTTTGTACTTGCACTCTATGATAAAGAAATACAATAAAAAAAATAAAAAAGGCTCAGACGTGTAATAATGTTTGGTGCAAAATGCACTGCAAATATTGTTACCACTGTCAGAGACCAGCAGGGAGATACCACATTATAGCCTTGTGTTTAGCGTAACTTTGCTACTGTCTTAACCCTGTACTGCAACTGACCTGTACATATGCAGTGCCATCCTTAAGGGGAGGGGGTTGCTAAGGGTAGGGTTACAGGTTAGTTCTGACTTAAATGCAAAATTGCAGTGTTATCGTTGGCAAAGCTAACTTGAACTGATTATCTTTACAAATTGATATAATTTAGTGATATTCTTCCTCTTAAATGGTTGGGCGTGCGGGCAAAAATTGCTGTGAAGGGGACAATATCCTAAGTATTCTCTTAAAGAAATGTTTGTATATGTGAGGCAGCTTTGATGCTTTGGTGTTATCTTTGTAAAGTTCGTAAGGCTTTGAACTGAATGGCTGATTATGCTTTGGAATCCACATTCTGACTTTTTCTGATTTGGAAGTTACTGAGTTGGTTAGTTAAATAAGGTTTTACGGCTCAGTTTCTAACCAAACGGTTTAAGTCGTGCCGGCCACGGCTTTTTTCCAGGTATGGCTCACTGGCTTGTTTTCTCTACTCCATTGCTTATGCTGAGCACCAAGCACAATGGCAGGAAGGGTGTAATTGAAGGGTTGTTGCCTATAGGGGAAGGATGATACCTTTACTAAAAATTCTCAGGGTAAATTTGAGAAAATCCGTTTGTTGTAAGGTTTCCTGGGGTTTCAGCCAGTGTATTCTGTATTCAAGCGCTGTATCATGTAACCGCAGGAAACGATTCATTTGACAGGAACAAAAGGCCACAAAAAGTCCATCTAAAAAGGATCTGGGGACCTCAACGAGAAAATTCCAGAAAAAAATGAGCCCCTACATACAATTTCATGGGGTTGGGGGCCTGGGATCGTTCGACAGTTTCCCCCGCCCAGAGACATCCCTGATAGCTCTTGACTGAAAGCCTGGGATGGTTTCTGAAAAGATTTTGAACACTATTTGGGGCATTACTGCAATTCATAATAACATACTTTTACTGTACCAAATTGACAATGCCGGGGGAGGGGTTGTCCGAATCTCCCTGATGACAGACTTGAAAACAGACTCCTAAACATTTTTAGAGCCGCCCATGGTGACCCAGATAATTCTCTAGGATGTTAAATTCGTAGGGCAGTATAATCCGCATTGATTCCCCTTGAATTAGTGGTCTGCTACCTTTTACTGATAACGAGCAACTCGCTCATGGCCGCGCCACAGATGCAGAAGCACTAAAACGCTACACGAGCTGCACTGTAGTATTTGCACCGCGTAAACTGGGATAAATAGCCTATATCAATTTGCACCCGAGTAGTTGCGAGATGATTTGGTTATCCACAGTCTTCACGAAAGTCCTTCATGAGACTAGGTCCTTCAGTTTTGCAGAAGTGTATTCTGTCTTGTTAAACTGAAGGAGTTTATATCTTCATGTGAATATGTATACTGCTTTGAAAATGAATTTCCCTAAAAGAGATTTACTTTTCGTATCTGGCATAGATGAAGCAGTCGTCATTCCGACATGGATCAAGGCTAATATTATCCACAAGAAAATGTAGTCCTAGTGATTTGTCAGGAAAATTGAAAATTGACAGTGTATAAATTGGGTATATATTGTGAGGAAAATTCAACTGTTCAAGGCATTTGATGATCATTAAAGGAAAAACTTCCAACGACCAATAACACTCCAGAAAAATTGGTAATTCAGGGCAATTTTAGGGTATCTTATATAAATTTAGGCAAGGTGACTTTATGTTGTAACAGTGACCTCCGTTATAAGCCGCGAAGGGCATAAAAGTGTAATCTTGAGCACGAAACCATTATTAAAACGAATAAAGATGCAAGTGCTTATGCAACATAGGCTTGTGTGGAGTCTAAGCAGAAAGTGATGTGAAAATAAGAAAATGGTTTAAATTGATAAGCTTTTGGCATTTGGAAACATTGAAACTTTTTTTTGACAGATATGCTCTTTCTCTGCGTAGGTTACTTGGGAACATGAACTGGCTTGAGTCTATTAATACAGGCACAGCTTAATTGAAAAAGACAAAAAAAAAAAGAAATCAGCGCTCTACCAAATGGATGATGAGGGCTGGCATAATTGCTAATATTTTAACGCTACAACAAAAATACCGTTAGACTGAGTGGAATAAGTGAAGGTCATTACATTGATATAATGATCATTTATCTATTATAATTAGTTCAGCCTCAGTGCTAGAACTTAGCTAAGTTGATGGTATTCAAGTCATGGCTAATTTCTCCGTCGCTCTTGTCTTATTTCAAATTTGACAGTTTCTGACAGCAGCATGCAATTAGCAGCCTCAAAAATTAGTTTAGCCATTGTTTCTTGTTTGCAATGTTACGTTGTGCGAGGACTTGAGAATTACTTGGCACTTACAATGAATCCCACGCCCGTCCATTAACTTCTCGCTCACCCATGTTTGCCGCCATGCTATTTTTAAAGGGCACAAGCAGTCAGCGGAAACTTATTTTGAAACAATAGCTAAGTCTCACAAATTTCCTTTTACTTTTCTTCCAACTATCTTTAATACTAATTTATGACTTAAGTATTTCATATTCAAGGTTAACCAAGGACTAAGTCCTCGTAAATTTCATAGTTTATAAGGAAAAACATTGCCACATGATTGTCACGAGCCATTCAAATAGGGTAGACTACTATACTAATCCAAATTGGGGTGACTGCATTTTCCCTTTAAATCCTAGATGCGGCTCTCAAAGTCTTCTGTACTTAATTGTCTTTTATCGACTATCCGCAATTCCATGTTAGACAGAGGTTATGACAGTCCTTTTAGGGGATTAAGGGGGGGGGGGCGTGAAAATGATGCATCTAATAAATTTGTGAGTAAATTGACAGACACCCATCAAACTATCTCCAGTGGCGTTCATATTTTTCACTCTTGGATTTGCCCGTGGGGAGGGACTGCTAGTGGAAGGGACTTGATTGTATGGGAGACTGAACCTAGGCTCGCCTCCCCTATAGCTACGCTACTTAGCCCCATATTAACAAACAAAAGTGTCACGAAGAAAGCTAGAAAAACTCATACACTCACAGATTCGCTGCCCTCGTGAACCATTGATCGCCATACTATGACTTCATCTCCACCAAATGGCCAGGATATATCATAAAAGTTCCAAATGTCAAAAGTCCCCTCGACTTACTGTCGGAGGGCCAAGGGACGCAACCAAAAAAAAAATACTCCCGAAGGACTTCTACTCCCTTAAGGAGCTACGTCCCCAAAGGGACAACTTTAACTCAACATGACCACCCCAACGACCTGACGTGTGAAGTCCTGTTAACAGGCTCTGCCAGCGAGCTCCGCCGTCGTGATCAAGGACAGGGGCGGATCTGGGGGTGGCCAACCTGGCCCCTGCCCCCCCTTTTTAAAATGCAAAAAACAAAAATGACAGGGGAAAAAGAGAGGAAAAACGGAAAGGAGAAGAGATAGAGAGAAGGACAGAGAGTGGAGTGATAGAGAATGAGGCTGCAATTAACAAACACGGGAGTCATAGCGCACAGCAGATCAGTTTGAACGTCGATTGGGGCAATTCACACACATGCAATCTTACTACACATGATTGTGTTTGCCACGCCTTGACTTGTTTGTCAAAATCTAGCTTTATTTGTTCGACAGAAATGGAGGGCCGTCGACCAATGAAACTGTTAGAATCCAACCACGCTCTTTTTTTCACTAACGAACTTATGGTTGTCTTTTCCCAACTTTGAGGTTGGAATATGAGAGTCAATGCTCCATTCGCAAGTTCGAGGCCGACTTTAAACCTGTTTTAACCCCAACCTTGATTTTGACACGTTTTCGTGGAATTTAAAATACAAAATGCCCATATCGGAGAGGGAAAAAAATCAGACGTCCCATGCGTCAAACGACTGCGAACCACTGCAGCAAGCGTTAGCCGGGGAACCGCGAACTAACTACTGAAGTTGTCAAGTTTCAAGTAAGCTGTTCCTATGCTGAGAAGCCCGGCTAAGAAGGTGAGATCTGTCGTAATCCTTTCTGTCGGATTCAACAGTATAGTATAGATCGGTAATTGCCCCACCGGCACCACGTCGAGCCTACAACAACACTGCTGTATGTCTACATGTCATACAACATTATATCATCCTCGCAATCCATACATTTGCATGTAGGCTTTGTTAGTTACGGTACCCCCATCCCCTCCTGAATATATTCTTGATTAGAACACTCGGGAAGTGCCGTTTCCGGCCATCTGAGTGGTTTCTAAAACCAAAAATTTTCTGGTACGCTCCGCGCCAACTGATGGTGGCGCTTCGCTTGGAAACATATATTAACATTTTTCATAGATTTATTTATATTTCTTTTTTTTTTAATTGAGAAATTGCGGGCATGAGATCCATATTTCAAGGCTGGGTACATGTAGCTTAAAACACTCGGGAAGTGCCGTTCAGTCCGGCCATCTGAGGGGTTTGTAAAACCAAAAATTTTCTGGTACGCTCAGCGCCAACCGATGGTGGCGCTTCGCTTAGAAACATATATTAACATTTTTCATCTATTAGATTGATTTTTTTTTGCATTGATTGAGAAATCGCAGACATGAGATCCATATTTCAAGGCTGGGTACATGCAGCTTAAAACACTCGGGAAGTGCCGTTTCCGGCCATCTGAATGGTTTCTGAGACCAAAAATTTTCTGGTACGCTCCACGCCAACCGATGGTGGCGCTCCACTTAGACTGCGACGAATCCCCCCCCCCCCCAGGTAAAGGCTGGTTACGGGCCTGAAGTTAGTACATGACTGCTAAAGATCTGGTTAGACGCCTTGAACAGGATGTACCGTAGTAAGGCACTGTACCTATGATAACTGTCTTCTGTTAATAACTTGTGGAAAAAATAATGTGTTGAGAGTTGAGGCATGAAATTATATGAAGCAGAAAATGCAAAAATAAGACATAGGAAATGCTATTTCCGGCGATCTGGAAGGTCTATTTCGTCAAACATTTTGCTTGTTACGCTCCGCGCCAACCGATCGTGGCGCTCCGCTTAGATGGTATAGTGCCATCATTCACAGGTCGAACAACTTCGCCCTCCCCCCTTCAGAAATCCTGAATCCGCCCTGAAGGATACTTAACTGTTTAAATCTTCAACAGGCTTAACTTCCACAACGGGTCCGCATTGACGTGGTGATTGTCCATGCCTGTTTAGGGCAAGGAAGTTTTATTTTTGCTCAGTGTTTTGGCACTTATAATAACCACATACTCTGGACAAGGAAAGGTGATCGATACAGACAGTCCACTTCTTTTCATTTTTTGGTTTAATCAGAGAGTTGCTATTTGACAAATAGCAACTCTGGGTTGAATTCATTTATTGAGCTAACGTCCTACTTATCGATCATTGGATCTTTTGTAGCACACAGCAGCAAAATATCAGGACGAATGAGTTATAGGCTGCCCGAATACAGTTGTATGTGCGTGAAGAAAAATCCCGTGCGCTTTTGTTTTGGCTTAGCTGTTATGTGCGAGTAATGTACATAATGACACACGTTGCAGCAGAAGTTTCTTGTGCAATCGGGTAATTCCTGCCAGTAGGTCGGATATGTTTGACCATTGTTATAATTACAATTCCAAGGTGCCGTGGTATTGTACTAGGTAACGCAGGGGAGGCGCCAGAGTATTTTGATAGGCGGTATTTAAGGTTGTTTAGATGCAAAATGGTGCTGTCTTTGAAATATTTTTCAAACTGATCATATATGGCTGGAAAATGTTCACAATTTAGTGAATTCTAATTTTTGGTTGGCTAAAAGGGGGCCGTCCTGGAATAGGGGCTATTCTAAGGGCCGGGATGAGGTTCCCCTCCCGTATGAGAAAGTTTTGTTAATTTAAGGTTGCTTAGATGCAAAATGGTGCTGTCTTTTGGATATGTTTGGAACTGACCATATATGGCTGGAAAATGTTCATAATTTTGTGAATTCTAATCGAGTTGGAAAAAAGAGGAGTGGAGCCTTTGTTGTCTCAAAGAAGGGTATGTTGTCAAAAAAAACCTCCTGAAACCCCCCCTTTTGGATACTTTAATACCTTATATTGGGGGGGGGGGGTACGCAAAAATAGGTGCGTGGAGTCCACAGAAACATTCTTGAACTGTTACGAAAATTTTCCTTTAACTTAGTTGCTTCATTTGTGCATTATGAAAGGGTATCCAAAGGCTGCAAGCACCGGAATAGGGCCACCTGAAAGCTCTGGATTAATTAAATTGGATCAGATATAGGCCTACCCCACCACTCCTCTTCTCTACTTTCTCTTTCGCTCCTCCCCCCCCCTTTCTTCCCTTTCGTTTTCACATTTTCTTCTTTTCCCTCTTCTTTTCCTTCTCTTTTCACCTTTTCTTGTTAAATTATAGGGGCCGTGTCCCCATGCCCCCTGTGGCGCCGTCAGCGCTCCCGATGTAACGTATGCATGTGAATGTTGTATGACCCCCTCCCCCGAAACAGCCTGGAAAGGCACCTTGAGTTAATTTTCATTACTTTCATATTGTACAATTCTTTCAAATAACATGACCCCATTTGTAATCTTCTATTTTAGTTTAGCTTTTGGCTATTCGTAAGTATTTGCTATCGTGCGTGGCCGCAAAAGTTTACACTTCTCTATTTGTACCAATTTAGCTGAAGTTTGATCAACATGCCACGACGGAGTAAGGCGCCTGATCATGCCATTGTATTAAATATATTTTATTGTTTCAGGTCACGATAGGATCATTTTCTTTAATAGTCAAATGAGCGATTTTCCCTCTAAATATGCAGATGAATGGGATTGATAGAATAATAATAGTTTGAATAGTGCCGAACCGAATCTTTTGAAAAGAAGTTTTTCGTCTTTATGTGAAGGTTTTTTATTTTTTATTTTATTTATTTATTTATTTATTTTTTGGTTGTAAGCACTGTTTAAATCGAAACATCTTATTTTTGTTTGTTTTCCCCGAGTTCAAACATTGCAACTAACTTCTTCTATTTGCAATGGGAGTGACCTTTTACAACACCACGGCAGAGTTTACTCAACTAACATCCCCTTCCCCAGGGGCGAGATTTGATGTCTGAAAGTGGAGGATACCCCGGTGGACTACCAAACGGCGCCCAATGAGCCCACCGCGGGAGCGAGAAGTGTTCCCCCTTACGGCATGGGGTCCAGGGGACCGCCTCATGCAGGTCCGCTGAGGCCCAGCGGCAGATCCTGGTGGGGGTCCATGGGTAGAAGCCCCCCGCAAACTATGGGATATTTACGAAATTGAAGCATTACAGTGATGCATTCTAGCTTCAACTTCAAATAACTTAAGGGGGGCACTTTACAGGCCACAAAAATCACATTTTGACTTGTTTTTCCAATTATAGACTCCGTATGACTAACAGCAGGCAGGGATCGATAATGCAGAAGGTTTGAGGAATGGATTGAATGGATTATTTTGAGAGCTTCCAAGAGCTTTGGAGCAATAGCCTAGTAAAAATTGAATGGCACTTGTCACAAAATCGACAAAAATAAAATATGAAAGATTACCATAGAGCAGGGTCTAGGGTCCTATATTCTGATCTGAAAGAAGAGGTACCTGGGGAAAGTAGGAAACTTTGTGCAATGAAAAATACTGTATTTAAAACTAAAGAAAAACAATAGCCTATGATTAAATGTCCCAGCGCTATTTTCCTCGCGCGCACCCGTTTTAAATATTGTTTCGGGATTCAGGATTACTTCTTGTAGAATATTCAGTAAGTTAGTTCGTTCGTTCGTTCGTTAGTTAGTTCGTTAGTTAGTGCGTTAGTTAGTTCGTTAGTTAGTTAGATGAGATTTTACGGCTCAGTTCCTAACCAATTGGTTTAAGTCGGGCCAGCCACGGCCTTTTTTCCAGTTGTGGCTCACTGGCTTTTTCCCCTACTACATTACTTATGTTAAGCACCAAGCACAATGGCAGTAGGTTCCAGTTTTAAAGTTTTTGGTACGACCCGGCCAGGATTCGAACCGCCGACCTTCCGGCTGCAAGTCGGATGCTCTAACCACTTGACCATGCAGTCGGTCGGTGTAGAATATTCAGCTTGTCACGGCTCCGTACAAACTCTTCTATTATCATTGAACCCCCCCCTTTGAATCTAAACACCCCCCCCCCCCCCCCCAACTACGGAAAAAGTCTGGCCCTGCCTCACCCACTGAGACTGTGATACAGAAATGCAAAGAAGCGAGGTAAGCAAAACGGTCTGGCTTTGATGAATTCAATGTCACTAGCCCACAGAGAATGTCACAAGGGGCAAATGATCTAGAACCAAAAGCACATACTGCCGCAACTGTTGTAAAGATCAGTTTCAAACAACAGCCTAGCATTGTGCTATGTCGCCCCCATTTCATGAGAAAACTACCGAAGCAGAGAAGATCTAGATACAGAGGAAACGCATGCCGATTTCACTGTGCACCATTCTAACAGCTAATGCGAACAGAGAATTCAAAAAACAGAAGAGGGGTACCTCAAGAACGTTTCATTAAAGCATGAAAATTATTGCACATCCTCAAATAAATGGACGAGTCTCAGTGGTACTAGAAAACAGAGCCGTCTAGACAAGAATAATGTCTTTTGCTCCGTTTATCCTACCGTTAATAGACAAACATGAAAATGGAGAAATACAGGTCAAGTGGTCTCGTGTTGGAAACTAATGGGACGGGCTAGAGACTCAAAGGCCGATAATTTTATATCAGGTAATGAAAACAAGCGAAATATCCGGAACAGACCTAAGCTAGCCTTTTTGCTCATGTATTTGTTTTCGAGATAATTAACATCAGCCAGGCTAGAATAGCTCTAGCTAGGCCGTAGACTGGGCAATATACACAATTTTCCTGAAGGGTTATTGCATTTAGGCCTAATCAATTATTTCAGGAGCCTAAACATGGTCACTGGGGAGTGCGCTCTCCTAGTTAAAAAAGGAATGTTAAAAAAGGAATGAGAAAAGAAAAAGTGAAATTAGCAAAAAGGAGAAAACGTACAACGCTGACATCGAAGAAAAATCATGAACCTTATCATTAAAAGCTCTAATTTGTAAAGCATGTTACCGGTACCTTTCATTGTTACCGTAAATTATACGTGATCGGGGAATACTTTACATGGAGTTCGTACACGTCTTGAGGTTCAAGTTGCTAGCATTGTCTCGAATGAATTTTCAAATTGAGTGGAGACGTAGAACTTGCTATGTATATCCTAGGGTCAGTATGGTTGGCAAGGTCATTCAATTTTAACAGGCGTGTATCCGTGGCGTTGAGCCCCTCTCCAGAAAATGGAAGACAGAAAGGAAACAGAAAGAAAAGTCGGTGAGAAAGAAAGAAAAAAAGGAAACGAAAAAATGTGAAAACACGAGAACAGTATCGTAAGAATTTACATGTCCATCTTATATATTTTAAGGGAATGATTGTGTAAAAATGGTACACCGTATGTATTAAAAAATCTTTCAACATGAATTTAGTGTTCATTACAGCATGACTCGGCAGTGAGGCACTTGTTCCCATAGATTTCGACCAAAAACATTTAAGTGCAAAGTAAAGTCGGCTAATTAAAAGATTCGCCCGAGAGCGATTCAGTCCGGCGCGCAACCGACTTCTTCGTCTAACAAAGACGTTATATTTCATGGAGTTCTGTAGGAAGAGGGGTGAGGGCTTCAGAATGCCCCCCCCCCCCCTCCACCTGGTATATATTCTGCATATGAGCCTGTATTTAGTGAGAACACTGTACCTCCTCTTGCATAGTAGGAACTCTGTTGTGGAAAAGGTAAAGAATTATGTAATAATGCTTTCTATGGTTCTGAAAGAAATAAATATCCGAATTGATAAAGTAAACAAACTTCAGTTATTTACTAATTCTCTTCAGAGTTTAACTCAGAAGAAAGTTTTCTCCATGCAATTTTACCAGAGTAGTACACACAGACCAGAGACCATTGTAAAATGACCGTGCGTTAACTGTTCCCATGTTTTGAAGTATCGGTGTAATAGAAAACTGGTCAACAGCTTTAACAATGATTGGAAAAGGTACGATGCATTACTAGCTTCCTTCTCAGAAATACTTCAAGACTGTTGATAGAATAGACGTTTTCGGAAATGTTTCAACGCAATGCATTATGGAAGTGGGTCAAAGGTGAAGTGTACCACGCTTACAGTATGCTTGTGTGTTTTACACTAGTCAGGGTACCCCTAGGTCCTTACTAGTTATACACATGCAAGTTGCCATGGTACACCTTGACTGGGTGACCCAGCCGGAGCACCGAATTTCCGAAAATGTCTATTAAATTTCAGCATCTACGGATTTCCATTATCTCATTGTTTCCTCCAATGAACTCAAAGATTTTTGCAAGGAAGCAGAACAGGGAGTTCTACACGCTAACCTTAACTTTATAGTCTTGTGGTCTACACATGTTTGAATTTGTCTTGGGTACAGTTCTATTTCAACTCCTGTTCGGCTTATTTGAAATATTAAAGCATGGCTTAACGTGTTTTTTTTTTTTTTTTTTTGAAGTGCAAACACTTGAGTGTACCTTTAACAGGCTTAGTGATTGAATTGAAATGAATTGAGCTGTATGTAATTTTATTGAATGTATATAATAACCCTCCGTTTAATTTAAACTTCGAAGGAAAGTGTTATACAACTACTTATTTTGTTACCTGTATATTCTTTAGTTCTTTAATTAAAATACTTACCAAACTTTTTATTCGGAGGACCCTTATGCAAAAAGAGTGTGTAATACGGGGTTTACATACATACATATAATATTTATAATGCGCATATACACAGATCTTAGCGTAATAAAAGCACAGAAAAAATAATAAAAATAACTTACAAAGAGAGAAAACCACTTTAAGCAAACATAAGTTTTTAAACGCTTCTTAAACACTACCAGTGAGTGGGCTTCTCTGATTGTTGGTTTTCATTTACTTACGTAGCTGTAAGATTGCCGAAGTTCTAGACCACAAACTATTTGTTACAACATACAGCTAAATGCATATTTGTGTGGAAAAATCAGTGCAGGATTTAGCTTGTGAGGGGCCCAGAGCCAGAATAATTGGGGGGACGGGGCCTTTCACGATTAAGCTCACTATCTAAGCGGAGCGCCACAATAGGTTGG
The DNA here is from genome assembly GCA_009936505.3 of Holothuria glaberrima. Classification (NCBI taxonomy): domain Eukaryota; kingdom Metazoa; phylum Echinodermata; class Holothuroidea; order Aspidochirotida; family Holothuriidae; genus Holothuria; species Holothuria glaberrima. The sequence goes on from WURT03000030.1 coordinate 130,760, forward strand.
CGCGTAGCGAGCAAGAACATTTTCGCAGAAAATGTCTCCTAGATCGCTGGAAATGGCACTTCTCAGGCCTTGCAAGTTGCATCTAAATTTTTCAATTTTGAAATCTCATGTTCTGAAAATTAACTTTTTTGTGGCAATTTATATGTAATTTTTTTTACTTTTACGTTGTTTTTTGTTATGTCCCTCCGGGAATCAATATTCCGTTTTCCATATGAGAAACACATTAACACAAACTTTCCCCTCCCAAGAGTCTAATGTGGGAAATACATTTACTCCTGTTTCAGTTGAAGGGCCCATCATGGAATGGGCTTTCTTCTTACTTTGACTTTAGCAAACTGACCGATGATGTCATTGACGTCGATGGTTTTGAGCACGTCGGGTTCCATAGCAAGGATGTTGAGGTTGATGAGAAAAGAGATCCCGTAATCCTGGAAGTCCCAAGGCATAGATACGACCCCAACATTAATGAAGTGTCTGTTGTAATTACTGCTAGTAGCCTACTAAATAATTTATCACACTAACGCAAGGGATGGAATAAACTAGGTCTAGTTTAAAGGTTCTAGCCTATTGGAATTCGATTTGCATAATGTGCACGTGACAGGTCATGTCATTTTAATTCATTGGATTGAACGGTGAACACTGCTCATACCCCAAGGGGAGGAAATATTAAGGTATTGTATTAAATTTTACTGGAGCTACATAAAACTTTACACGAGCCACTCATATTTACCGATTGTTCGATGATTAAGGAAACAGGGCTGAAGACTTCCTCGATTGGCCACAGTGAAGTGCATGGACATAACATAACAAATTTAAGGGCAAAGGAGGACAAAAGCCCCATAAGATGCCCTGTGAAAAACCAGACCCAAAACAAAACCCATACCAAACCAAATACCCATACAAAAACCGACCTATCACAATCAGATTCTGCCACAGTCACAATAAAACTTGTCAATGTTTATCTTGAAGCAATTGACTGAAGTGGAATTAACAACCCACTCAGGCAGACTGTTCCACTCATTGACAACTCTATGAGAGAAGCTGAACTTTCTGATGCCAAGCCTAGAGAAATGCTTCACCAGCTTCATACAATGGCCACGAACACGGTAATTAGCACAAACCTCTAAGTAGTTACAATTAGACAGATAATTCCTAACAGAAAGGAATATGAAAACCTGCAGCATATCCCCCTAATCTTTCTTAACTCCAGAGTAGTAAGTCTAAGACATCTGAGTTTATCATGATAAGGGAGATTATCACATGATCGGTGGTTGATAACTAGAACGTCATCCAAATATCTGGATGCCAGTAGTTTGTTTTGTGCAAAACCGACAGAATTCACATTTATTTTGTAAACACTGAGTTCATGGAGTTTGTGGGGTCACGTGTGTGACAAGTTACTCAGATGCCGTAAAATAAAGACCATGCATCCTTATAAGCCCCGTGTATTTATGGAAAGATAATTTTTGTTTAGTGTAGAGTTCAGGAAAAAGGTCCGTATTGTACATGTTGAGCATCGACGGACAGACGGTAAAGCATCTTATGCCTCCATGTTTTTTAACACCACAATGTGGGGGCCCCTAAATGTGGGGGCCTGGGGCCTGAGCCCCGGTTGGTCCTGTTGTAGATCCGGCCCTGGGAACAATGTTAATGCAGGAAGTTGTTATATGGGAGGAGGTTGATCGAAAAGTTTTTATTTATGATACCCTAAGACCCACTGTATCCTGAGGAGATTATCAATGATAAGCAATGCATTCAGCTAAGGGGATTTTTTTTCCTTCATTCATTGAGTTCAATATGATATCAATACCCTACCAACATCATTCACGTCTAGATATTCTGTCACAATTGACATATTCAGAACAGTGCTTTGATGCGTAGGTTGAAACCGTCATCAATTTTGGGGCAGGTGCTTCAAAACTAGGTACGACTGTTTAATTGAAATAAGCCAGCATTGCCCCTCCGTGTAGAACGATCCTCATACAAATGAGCTGCAGAGGGAGAAGGCTAATTTTTGTCGTAACAATCTCGAAAGTTTACGGAAATGTCCTGAAACACCTAGTATAAAATCATCGTCATATTTTTACATAAAACCTTAGTGGTATGCTCTTATATCCACGTCATCGAGCGTCCAAACATGATTATCTCAGCGACCTGCAATGCTGTGACAGCAGCGACAAACCCCCAGTCTTACCGTAGATGTAGCAGACGACAGATCACCTTTGTATGAAGTATATATCTTATCCAACAAGTCTTATAGAAATGCTAAGAAAGATACAAGAGACAGATTACTGTGCGACCTTGGTGGTGAAAACCTTACTTTAAAGCAAGGTATCTGCTTCCAAATACCAACTCCGTTGTTACTGTATAGCTTTGAAATATCATCGCTTTCCATAACAGTTTGTAAAAAGCTGTAACACGCATTATTTGAAGACCATGAACCAAACTTAATTTTTGACTTGGTCCAATATTCTCTAGTGCTGTTACGATCGTAGGTTTCTGCCAAAAAAAAAAGGAATAGGTTTCTGCAAAAAAAAAGGAATCACGCAATAATGAATTCCTCTGTCGGAATCGACGAGCGTTTTCAAATTTTCATACAAGTCAGCAACTTTAATTGAAGTCGCTTCAAATCTTAAACTGTTTATTTTGGGTGCCGCGAAGGCGAGCAGTCGATTGACGAGTATCTGTATACTTTTGAATAAGTACGAGGAATATCTTAAACAAAAAGAAGTGGTGTCAAGAGAAGTGCAGTTTCTCAATAGGTCTTCTCAACATAGGGACAATTGATACTTGTCGTCGCGGTATCTCTTGTCAATGAAAACGACACACAGGAAAGATCTTACGCAGTCAATCCTCAATAGTACAAAAGATATATGCTCTTCATGACGTTTTTTGACGTCACAGCTCACTAATATATAATATCTAAAACCTTAGTTTTCAAAAGACGATTTCTAAATAATTCGGACATTCATATCTATAGTAACAGCTGAATCGTTCTAAAAAGAAGTGTCAAACTCGAATTTTTCCTTTCTTTTCTTTGTTTTTGTTAATGAAAGAAAACTAAGTTTGAGAATCACTGCGCCAATATAAGGGATTCCCGTTGTTAGCATGCCCGGAAGATATTTGTTTCCAGCCAACATTAAGATGACATACCGCTAAGAGCTCAGTTTTCACTGAGCAGTTAAAGAATAGAATTCCCCAATGATAGATCCATTGTTTACCTAAAAATTGAGAACACGTTTCACCATTTTTACTTTGACTGGAAGACTAGTCGAAGTAGGCGATCGAAGAGTCTATTTCTGGCCATCTAAGACTACCTGTTGGGAACCTCCTTCAGCCTGTCCAGCGTCAATCACGTCACCACCACCAGGATTCGTATTCCCTTATCTCGACAAATAAGGATTGTTACAAGTTTTCCTTTGTCCCGAGGACTACCCGTGACTGGAATGCCATACCACACGAAATTGGTTTGATTCCGGGAATCGAGAACTTTACGGCTGCTGTTACCAGGCACCTACTTTCAACGAGGCTGGATCAATAACACCTTTCTTTTTTATTGGCAGCCAACCCATTCCTGGTCGTTTTGCTCCCCTCCGGAGTGTTGGCCAGTATCTAAAATTTTTGCCACGGATCTGACATTTTCAGAGTATATATGGTTTAAAGTGACGAAATTCTAGACAAACAGCTACCAACAATTGGAAATGGTAGGGGGGGGGGGAGGGTTAGTTGCAGGGATGTGATGTAAGACCTTCCAAACCTTCCAAATTATACTGCAATTTAGAATTGAAAATCCCATTTTGATTCGAGGCTCCTACTGCAGTGTCTTTCGGAAAAGTTTCGTGATCAGAATAGCTCCATTGTATAATTACCTTAGTAATGGTCATGGGATGGAGTGCAACCCGTGACGAATGCGCGAGAAACGCGCAGAAATTTTTTATTAAATAAAGTTTCCTTGGCAGAAGTTCGATCCAGGTTCTGCTTCGAGACACTTTCAATTCCCTAACAAACACATGCCAATCAAAAAGCTGCTCTTTAACCTGAATTTGAGGTTCGCATTTGAGTTCACAACACTACTTCGAATTCCAATAGCAGGAATTTGCCACAGACAATTATGATAGCCTACACGTCGTCGGGTTAAGTCACCTAAATTACAATCTTCAGCTCGATAGCAGGGTAGGCCTATACAAGGGGTCTGGATTAAACTTGCGAAATAGGGGGGCACTGCGTACAAAAAGGTACACAATAACTTGAGGCTGAGGTCTCACGGAAGCTAAAACTAAGAATTCCTCACAGTCTGTGTTATTAAAAAGAACCCATTAAAGGCGTTTTCCAAAGGGGATAGCAAATAATAATAAAAAATACAAAAAAAGGCTATAAAAAATCCAGGAAAATTCAAAGGGGAGGGGGTTTAGAACCCCTAACCCGCTCTCCCTCCCTTGGATTCGCCTTTGCAAATGACGTCATTTCTACAAACATTGCACTGTTACAGTAATCAAGACACAGCGTACATCAGCTATTCTACACTTTTGGTGATTAAGATGAGAAAGTTCATCCTCAATCGCATATTTGTTTCCACGTGTGTATTACGACGCTATGCCAACATGTCATCGCTCTTTTAAGCCAGGTTTTATCTTTTTACCCACAGATTTTGCAACATATATTTGAAATTTTGGCACCCATCGTCGTTGTCTGTGGTGTTACACTGCTATAGTCTATGTCCAGCGCTGGTCGCCTCCTAAATAGTTTTTATTTTTTTTAATTTTGAATGTCTTCTTTCATGAAACACATTTCTTTCCTCGGCACTAAAAATTGTTATTTTTGGAGCATAAAAACATCATAAAAAATAGCACCACCCTTTATCTATAGTGAGCTTCTTTTAGAAAAAAATTCTAAAAGGGAGAGGCTTACCCTTCCTCCCAGATCTCTTTCCAAGGACGGTCAACTCGATTTTCTAAATATTCTTTGGTAGAAAATGTTCCTATACATCGGATTTTTCTTGTAACTTATGTTACTTTACCCCTTTTTGGGAAGGATATTAAATTATTTAGGCATTGGAGTTGAATGAAGGCTGTGTAGGTGCACTCAAAAGGTGTGGAAAGCACCATTTCCTGCAATCTGGGTGCCATTTGGGGCCAAAACGTCTTTGGTACATTACGCCCACACATGATAGCGCTCTGCTCAGATAGTATCATAAAGACCTTCATGGGTCCACGAACCATAGTTTTAATCGTTACACTCCCTCCTACACAACAGATTATTTACAAATATTAGATAACCTCATGTCATCTTATAAGGTACATTAAATCATAACACGATTTATTTCCATGTTGGCATTTTCTACAACGTACATCTTGAATTGTTTAGGTTCACTACAACAAAAGATGGACAAACACTTGTCTAATTTAGACGGAGTACTTGTAATAGCACCGAAATGTTATGGCGTTGTACGTGAATATTTGCTAAATATAACACAAGCGCTTACAACTAAACCGAATGCTTGATAAAATAACAGGATATGGGGTAAGGGTGACGAAGACATTGTTCTTTTCAGCCACTTCAAGAACAATACGGTAAGCAGCCTTATGTCAGCATCACCTCTTTTATAAAGAAATGACGAAGCACCTTCGCCGAAAATCTGTAGGTTAATCAGTAATATTACAAGTGCATCATGTTGAAGGCTCCACAATCTCACCCATTACAGTAAAAATTCTCCCTTTTAAGTGTACTGTTAGCCAACTTAGCCCAATGATCGTCCAGTTTAAAGGGGCTCTACCTGTTTAAGAAAAGGGAAATACATAGCACAGCCTTGTCCGAAGTGTTGGAATATCGTTTAAGTAGTCCATCCGAATAATAAAGATAAATAAAGAACCATCACATAAGTATTTCTTCCAAATATTGTTTGAATTGTTAAAAAATAACCACAAAAACTATGAAAATCGATAATG
>WURT03000030.1:147499-185179 GCA_009936505.3 Holothuria glaberrima
ACAATAAAGCTGTTTGCTGCTACTTATTTATAATTTGTTGCTTTATCATATGTACCTACTTAGAAAGCAATATTTCTATTTCCTTTAACAGATAACACAGGCACAGCTGCAACTACCGGCATTACCACCACAGTCGCCACAGTCGCCACAGTCGCCACTACCACCACAGTTGCCACAGTCGCCACAGTCGCCACAGTCGCCACAGTCGCCACAGTCGCCACAGTCGCCACAGTCGCCACAGTCGCCACAGCCACCACTACCACCACAGTTGCAAGAGTCGCCACTATCACCACAGTTGCAACAGTCGCCACTACCGCCACAGTTGCCACAGTCGCCACAGTCGCCACAGTCGCCACAGGAATTACCACCACAGTTGCAAGAGTCGCCACTATCACCACAGTTGCAACAGTCGCCACTACCGCCACAGTTGCCACAGTCGCCACAGTCGCCACAGTCGCCACAGTCGCCACAGTCGCCACAGTTGCCACAGGAATCGCCACAGCTGATATCGTCACAGAGGCCGTCACAGGAATTGTTGTATCCTGTAGGCCTATCAGTGGATGCTATTTTAATGATACTGGCGACAAAAGTTGACGCAAAGGCTATAAGTCCAACAACTAGTCCACCAATACCACAAATGAGAGTCCAAATGTACCATTTCTTAGCTATTTGTGACGCTAACTGAGCCGATGAGTAGTCGCCACGGTCATTTAGTTTTCGTACCTGTAGACAAAATCAAGGTGGATACTCTATTGAAAAACCTTGCATACACTTCGTAAACGATCACATTTTTTCTCTGAGTTTAAGTTTTGGATTTACTAGTCGACGTAGATATCAAATCGTTACAAGCCATAAAAGGTTCTCTGTTGTTCAAAGAATGCATTCATAAATGAATGAAGGAAATACACAGTTGAAAAACCGTGGCGACTCTAGTTTTGAAAGTGGGGTAAATGAGGTGGGACAAAAGAAATTGTAAGGGGGCTTTCAATGGATGACCAACCGAAGCAAAAGGCTTCACAGAATCGCGAAGCGATTCCGCATCATGATGGGGCCTAAAGACTCGCCTTTTTACCATGCTGGGTTCAAGAGGCAACAACTGGTATGGACAAGGAGGCAAAATTTAAGGCCAGTTTCAACATTTTGTGCATTACACTATTTACTTATTTCCTAAAGACCTTTAATGCGTATTAAACAGACCACAAAAAATATGCTTTGGAACATTTTTTACTCCAGCTCAACACATGTTAACAACAAATCCAATTAAACATCCTGCTAAACGAAGTAGTAAGGATGTCTTCACCCCACCCTACCCCTTTGCTTCTCCGCTGTTAATAAACAAATCGAAGATTGAAAAACTACTTATTGCTGAAAAGAATAGATGACAGCTTAAACATTCTTGAACTCTGTCAGCCAAATCTATGTTTTTAGTAATTTCAAAACCTTTATAGAAATTGTGTATAAATCGAAGGGGCATATCAAGTTGGTCCATAAGTTTCATGACATTTTGTCACAGTTGTTGTCCAGGTCCTGATTGTAAATGGTCATACTAAGCGATTCTGCACATCTAACCCACTACTAAAACGGTAATTGACCAATAAAATCATTTGTTAAAAATTCGTGACCAGAGACTTTTCAAATAAACATTGAACCCATGTTCAAATCCAACCAATGAGTGAAGCTTACAAACTTAATTGACAGACAACCGACTCCTCTTACAAATAGCTGTTGTAATAAGAGCTACGGCTGTATGTGGTACGTATGGCAAGAGAGACGGGTCTATCAAGGGCTTGGAAATAGTAAGACAATCTACAAGCTTGCAAGCTCATAAAAACTGCTGTTTTTATGTTTTCGATAATACATGACTAATGAAGCTAATAAGAAGCATAACCATGCAATTCTTTCCTCGTGACAAAGTAATGGACCCCCTTATGAAACCCCTTAAGTTGCAACATGCTCTGTCACAGTTGCTTGTGTACCCTAAGTCAACTTACCAACATTCGAAATGTTCATATTATCCAGTACACGGTCCCGTTAACTAAGTAAATAGCCAAACGCTACCATATGAATAATTAGTTTCAATCATTCAAACAAATAGATGGAAATACATTCTATGTAGACTTTGGTTACATTTTTTCATTGATTCCTACAAGTAATCAATTGAAGGTATATGCGTTGCTCTAGCAAATGAACGTTTCAGTTTGAACAAAATTGATGACCATTTCCTTGGTTAACCAGATCAGTGTTTGAACTCTGGAACAATTGCAGAGACTATGCCCTTACTTATGGAGTCGAAGGGGTAGGCGTGGTACTTCCTTTACCCACACACCCATCGTTAGGTTCTCTGAACCTCTTCCTGACCCCCAGTAAGATAGACATGAGATAAATACTTTAAATTGACTTACTTTCAAAGCCTTGACGATAGCAACGATTCCCAAAGGCCAACAGCAGAATATGGTCACCAATATGGCAGGGATAAAATAATCTTTGGCTGGGGTTTCAGGATCAATGATGCCCATCGTCTGGACTGGTGCCTGAATAAGAGAACATGCCATGTTATCCTCACATCAGGTTACAAATTGAAAGTTTTATTAACCTTATCGTAGCCTTTTCTACCGCTCTTATTATCGCCGAGCCCCAAGGCATGACCAAAACTAACACCGGCATCTTGAACATTGACATCATCCTTCACATGTCAGCATGTGACACAGGATTACCCGCAGAAGTTATTTCCATTGATATTAAAAAGAAATTAACATTAAATTCTTCTTGTATTTGTATCAAAACAGCAACCTGGGTTAACGTATACTATGAAAGCTTGTAACGACTTCTGGCGCCAAAAGTATAAATAGGAGAAAATATTGCATACCATATGTACAGATGTACAGAAAGTGTGATCAACTAAGCTCAGTGTTATAATCTAGAATACTGTTCATGTGTGGCGATGTGAATTGTTGATACAGTTTGTTTTCTGAGTAGGATTACGCGACAATTATTAATTTTCGCCTATGAACAAGAAACCTCAGAGAGAGAGAGAGAACTTTTATTATAAAAGATTACTATGACGTTGGAGTCGACCATCCTTGGGGAGAATCTGTGAGGACGGTTGTGCCCCTGGCCTATGGAATTTTTTGTACTGAGGAAGATAGATACTATTTAACAGAAACACCAGATACCATGATAGCCTATGAAGTCTAACAGTGCCTAATATCTAGCAAAGGAATCCTAATCCCCTTTTTCGGCACTTTCCCTAATACGCTTGTACCATAGCCTAAATTGCAGTACTGGTCACACTGCAAGATAATGCTGAGCCTATTCCACACACATTAATTGGTTGTGTACATAAGGCTTATCTCGATTCCCAGATGTCAAGAAATCGCATCTAACAATGCTTGACTACAAACAATTTTCTAAAACCCCAGTGTCTTGACAACCGATAACCGATTTACAAACATTAGTCTACCTCCCAGTGAACAACGGGACGACTCTGGAAGAATTTTGTCGACGTTTTTACGCCTTCCATTTTCGTTATGCGCCTTTTGGACGATTTTGGAAGGACAAATCCCTGCTTTTGAACAATTTTCCAAAGTTACGAACAAAGGAACTTTTTATTGTGTAATGAGATGATTGTTCCACTTTATAATGGGGATATCTACCTCAGTTATTGTCGCTCACGGCTGAGGAACAAACTTAATTATATCTTCAATAAAAAGAAAAAAACCTTGAAGGTTTACGATCCTGCATATAAATATGATCCTGTTTTACAATGAAATAGTCCAGGCGGAACAATTTTGGAAGATTTTGTCGTCCAAAAAGTAGTAATTTATCGTCCCATTTTCACTGAGTGGTGATCATATTTCAAAATTGAGGTGGTCACACTGCACACCACCGGTCAGCCGGTGATGCTCGAAAATGATTTTGGCTTATAATTCCTTTATTGCCAAGTCCGGGAAATTGCATGTGACGGAGCTTGCTGTCAATGGAATTTTACCAGAACCCGACCTTGTCTTGGACATTCTTCCATGCACGAAAAAGATGTTCGCTTATATATTTATCTTGATTACCAGATGTTAGGAAGTGCAAGTAAACAGTATAAGATTATAATTTTTCGACACGGTGACCCTTCTCCATCGAAGCTTCGAACATTTCATTCTCATAGGTTCGAACTCCTCCCCTCACGAAATTACCCCCCCCCCTCCATCTTGTAAAATCCTGGCTCTGCCCCTGTAGTCAATCAGAAAGTAGCAAAGTTACACGTTGATAGGGAGTTGTGCACTACTGGCAAGTACTACATGAACCAGTTTAAATATTCAGGATAGTTGGATTTGCTTCTTCTCATGAAAGGCAGTTAATCTTTTTAATTTATACGGGGTGGAAGCTCTAAGTGGGGCAATATTAGGGTGTAATATGATCTTTCGAAATTTCAAAATCTGATGTGAGATAACTTCTATTTTATTAAAAAAAGGAAGCTCATGAGTTAAGTTCTTGTAACACCTCTCTTCCATGGTAAGTACATCACGGTCGTAATGGCCTCGCTTATCTTTTTCTTCTCGAGGCTCAACATTAAGCAAAATGGAAGCTTACTTATATCATTTTAAGCCATAGTATGGGAAGGAGCTTCAACAATGAAGATTCTCTTAGCGTGTTCACAATAAGTCACGATCTGAAAACTTTCATCCTGAAAACTCCTCCTAAAGCCAAATTTGCGCTAAATATATATGGTGCAAGATTTTGTCAGCGAAGCTAACTAAGATTTTCGACGAGTTCATAGCTTCAGATTAACTATCACACAAGCGATATCTCCTTGCGGGGTAAGTCAAAGAGAGCCGCTACACAAGCTGAACTTTGGCTGGCCAAATTTTGTGTACTGACAGCACTATTTTGCAGTTTACAACATCAAACACATTACCTTTGCTTAATTAGAAGACTCTTCGAAGAGACAAAAATTTGCACACGATACCTACAATGAAGATTGCAGTAAGGCCTAGACAAACTAACGGTATGTAAAGAAAAAAAGAAGAAAAAAGAACGACAACGAGAACCTTTATTTAAACCGGTTATTAATATCCCTGCATTGTTGTAGAATTACAAGAATATATATTTTAGAGGTTGGAAAAAGAATCTTGTTCATGTAACTCCCCTTTTCACAGTGTGTTCCTTTTCTGAGATACAGAATGTTGACATTCATTCATATAATTTGAAATAGTCCATTGGGCAATAACTTGTGATGTCCTTCTTGTACAACATACATTACCTGCTGTTGTTTACATTTGAAATTAAAATGCTCATATGTCCTTGAAAGGCTTCCTGTTTTCTTGCAACCATGTTGCACGGAGAGGGATTGTACATTCACGTCGCCCCACTACAGTAAAAAGTGGCCACATTTTGGCACAAGGTGCAATAGCTCTCAAAGACAAAGGTAAAAAAGACTGTAATTTGAGTAGTACAAAAATGACATCACAAATTATTGCTCAATTAACCCTTTTAAATGGAGTGAATACACTTCAACATTTTATATCTCAGCTCAGACGATGGGAGTTGGACCACTGACAGGGGCAGGATTTCTTGTGTGACAGTGGGGTGGGGGAGGGTTGGAACACCAAGGGGCACCGAAGACGCCGGAGAGAGCCAAGCACTCCCTTGAAGGCGTCCGGTCCATGGCCGCTGTAGGGCCACTGGTGCAATGGCAACGCCCCGTTGGGGTTTAGGGGGCAGCAACCCGGACGAACTAAAGTATCTAAAGAATTAAAACTATTAGAAAGAAGTATTTTGCTGTCTTGTAACTCATCGGATGAACTTTACACAGATCAAAAAAATCACATGTGTATTGACCATTTTAGTAATAACCCTACTCAGAATAAGAGGTCGTTTTCATGATAAAGGGGCTCTGCTTGTAGATGGTTATAGCAGGCCAAGTAGTTATAGTTATAATGGAAGTGATTGTATGAAGCTTAGAAACAGGCAGGATGTTCTACAGTGAGTAATCACGACACAATATTGAAAACTGGTACTCTCAAAGCGCACAAAAAAATAGCGGTCATTTATTATAGCCCATCGTTGTTCTTTCTTTTTTAAATGCGATGTTAATCCATTAGATAAGAATCCCCAAAGTTCTTTTATTATATATCGCTATGAAAATAGGAAAATACAGGACCGTTCAAGTATAATTTTGTAAGGGGACCAAAATTTGAGGGTTATAGCTATATATAATTTTTTCCAAATCAATAAAATGTTGTTATGGGTAGCTCTTAACGAGACTTTGGGCGTCAGCAGTGAAAATGCCAGGACAGCAATTTTCATTGGAGGCTGATCTTCTTGTAATGTGTGGCTCACGAACACATAATCGTTATCGCGGAATGTGCGAAGCCGGAGGATAGGGACAGAGGATCCTCCCCGAGAAATTTTCTTAAATTGGATGACTTTTGCGGTAATTCTGGATCATTTCTAAAGGAAATTCTGTGTCCCCAATGCAATCGTAATTTCAAATGCTTATGAAATATTTTTCTTATGATGATTGCAAATTTGATGAGAATGGTGGTAGTTGGTGGGGAAAGTGAACAGTGGACGGGGTTGCACCAAGGGCTTGGGAAATAGTAAGCTACTCAAGCTATCTCACAGGAAGTAATTACAAGGCAATTTTACAAATAGTTTCCTATGGACAGAGATACCAACGAAACACCTATACTTGTATTGAGCTCAAACGTCGCAAAAAAATTTATTGAGAATTGCGATTACCTATACACGAGTAAGTTTCTGAACTGAGTGTACGCAAGGACCAATGTGCGTGTCATGACGTTCGTTTAGCATGTCCATGACCTTATTTGAGGGCTTCAACCACAAAAGTGTAGCCGGGAGCCGACGCCCATTCTTTGAAAGAAATTTTAATTAACTTACCAAACAAAATTTTTCAACAATAATTGTCCCTTGCCTCCTTACCTTTGACCTCCTCCTTTGAATTATTTTTCATTGCGGATGAGCGCTAAGCGCCCGAAAAATTTTTGTAGCATTTAATGATATAATATTAAGGTTTTCCTTCATTTAACCTTGAAAAACCTAATAAAATATTTTTTTATCGTCTTGCTTCGTTTCGTTTGTTTTATTATATTTGCTATTTATTTTAAGGTCTGAAAAAGTAGGGGGGGGGGGCAAGTGCCCCACGTTATCCCGCCAATGACCACATGGTTCCATTTTCAAGCTTTATAGCATATATTTGTGAAATGCCAGACTTAAGGTACACTTTTCCCGCACTTCAAGCTCAATGAAAAGTTCCATTGGCCACGATTAAACGACAAGTGAACAAACATGTACATGTATTAAATCAAGGATGTTGCAGTTTGGGTGAAAGTTTACTCGTGACCTTCAACATTCGTCGTTGCCATATCCGCATATATTGATAAAAGTGACAACCACAACTACCTGGAACCCGATAAACTGAAAAAGAATGAAAGTTTAGTCGTCAACTTTTATTGAGTGGCACCGGGTGTTCCAAATTTTCACGATTTTTTCACTAGAGACTATATTATGGTAACTTTTGAAAGCGATTCAAACATTCTTTTTTATATTGAAACAAAAGTAGGTAATTGAGGAAAACAACGTTAGCCGTCACCTATAACGTTGCTCAATTCGCTTTTATAAACAAAAGTAAAAGATTTACCACCATCAAAAATAAACCGAGATATGAAGAGAGGATGGTGATGTGCTTTTTCTTCCTTTATTTTAGACTTTATAATTGAATCAAATTTAAGATATTAAGGTGTAACAGGGCTTACTTGCTGAGGTGAAGTCCCTGGCTGAGTTGTTATTACTTCGTGGGTTGGAGGATCCAACTGCTGTAGTGGTATGGTACTATCGTTGTGGTGGCTTACCCTTCTGCGTTGGATTTCTTCAGTATCTTTAAGACGATAAATTTAGAGCTTTATTTTATAAAAGTTTGATGTATCGTTGGAAATAATATAACACTGTCAAATGGTTTACTCCTAAAAGAAGTCGTCTTCTTTGCAGATTTCTCTTCAATTTCTATCCAGTAAGAAGGAGTGTAAAAGCAAGTTGGAGGGGGGAGGGGTAACGTATCATATTTGGAACAAGAAAAAAGTACCGAGAGTACTCATTTGGAACACACATGCCCATACACGAGTATTTTGACTCGGTTTTAAGTAAATATGAGTTGAAATAAGGGCAGACTGGCTTGGTAGTGCATGAAGATAGGAGGGTGATATTCCTGTATCCCAGTCTGTTTTGCCAAACTTGTGCTAACTATTTATTTTTATTGTTTGCTTTCTTTACTGAATAACGTTATATAGTTTCATGTTGTCGGCAGTAGTGAAATTGCTGTTCTAGGCCCATACATAATCCCATGTGGTTCATCTGTTAGCAGACGCTATATTGATCAGTGAAACATTATTATGGGTCAAAGTGTTACATAAGCAACATCCAAGTTACAATAAAGAACCGACTAAAATGGTCAGCTCGAAGATGTGTAACAACAACGCACAACAGATTTTCACAGATGCTTTATTCACTTTGATTGCAAAGCTTGATAAGTGACCTTCTTGATTCCAAAGGCGAAACCCAATCGTACAACCAAAGGGATTCTGCTCACTAAGGTGAAACGTCCTCTGAAAGGTCGCTATGGCATAAAGTGGAAATCTTGTCATCCAAGACAGTTCCAATTCTCCCAAATAATTCCCATATATTCTCCATTCTCCAGCCCATAACTGTCTTTAACTTCTCCTTGTGAGGACACAAACATATATAGTTTATCGCTTTAGGCCATATCCTGCTGAGTATAGGCCCTGATGTGTAACCAAACCACTGTCTGTGCATGCTGTGTAATATTAGCTGCTCTGCGTCTTTTGAATTTTGTAACTCTAATGTCAATCAAAGAGTACGGTACTCAAAAACTGACTTTTGCTAACCCCAAGTAAAAGGTATACTTGGGGTGATGCAAATCCCTCTTTAAAGTGGTCTTGTCTCAGCCGTCAGACTCATACATCTGTCATGCGTACCACAGTTCTTGTCTCTCTGAAGAGAAAATTACCTTTCTGCAGTGAAAGTAAGCACCGAATTCGAGGACTTCAAGCCTCGGGTGAAAGGAAAGCTCAGGAAAATGCAGGAATACCCAAGTACCAGATGATCAAGCTTTGGGGGTAACAGGTTAACGGTATGTGTGATCAATTATAATTTATTCACAGTAAAGTTCACTAACACGGTTTAAAAAGACCAGTAGAAACAGTACCTCTCCCAAAGGTTCCTTCAGCTGGATGTTAAAGGGCTTAAAGCAAACGTTACCCCTGATAGGGTTGTGCTCACAGAAAGAGGTAAGTCACGCCCCCTGATAGGACACTAAGAATGAAGATGAAGGTATTTCAGCCACCAGACCCATTCATAACAGGTCTGTGTTACATAGTCTTTCCGAATTTGCTGAATGGAACAGATACCACGCTGGAGTGAAGCAATCCTTGTATTAGTGACAGAAAGGACATAATAACACAAAACACGGAGCTAGGGGCGATGCACTGTTTAGTGTGTTCGTGAGACAGCCGGACGTCTTCCCAGCGTTAATGAAGGATATATGGTCAGGGTGAGTGCATAGGAGGCTAAATTTCGCACGCTTTAGGACGTGCTGGGCAGACGAAGGCAGTGCCGGTTCACCACGAAGGGTTTCAGGGGCGGCTTGCCCCTAATGAAAATTGCCCCCTGAAATAGGACAGCCCCCTGAAAAAATCCCACCCCTACAAAAGCCAAGCTCAGTCTCCTAAAAATTTGACAATAGGCTACTGCTATTTCAAATGCAGGCCGATCCCGCACATATTTTTAAACAAAGGAAAACACATTTTTATAATGGTACCCATGTGTGCTGTGCAGGATCTGCCAAAAGGACAGCTAGTCAGCGGTGTACCTCAGATAGCAACGTGATTCGCCATCGCGTGCGCACTTCGCGCGTGGACACCCTCCTGCCTTGAGATCTGTGGACAACACTGGAAGGGGCTCCTTGGTATCCAATTGTTCTGTTGGGTTCGCAATAAAGAGAAAAAACCCTTTGGTCTATTACTTTGTATTACGTTAAAAGGTTCACGTTGTGTTCGTGGTCTGGGTTTTGTTCAAATTTTTGTTTCACCCGTGTCCGTAGACCAGTCGAAGTACTTTTGGTAAAAATGCCCGATCGTAGTACTTTTTCCAAAGTCCCCAAGACTCTTTTCTGCTTTTGCAACTGAGTCGAAGGGCGAAAACCAAACGCCACTCTCTTTTAGAAAATTGTGAATCACTGATCCATTGTTGTCGTGGGTGAATTTCTCTGTGTTTAGCGAGCTAAGATTTTAGAAATAAAAAGCTTCAGCAATGCTAATATAGTACCTTGTACCCAATCAGATGTCATGTTTACACTATGTATTATTCAGATTATCTTTAATCTCTAAGAAAAACAACGGGGTTTTGTACTATAACGCATGCTCATGGGACTTATGGGAGACGCTATGCTTCCTAACCCGAAATACCATATAGGCAAGGTTCATCATTTCAAAACTCTAGTGACCTCAAATGATCAACCAAAAACAACAGGGGTAGCACACCACTAATTAAAAAAATGAACACCCTACAAAAAACTTTGGGGCACGGTGTAAACCATTTAACTCAAGTGATATGATCAAATTGCGATGTGTACGTGGTAGTACAGGAATGGAAGTACACATCATGCAAAAAGAGAGGAAAAAGGTACTCTCGAGATGCAAAATGGCATTTTGAATGAAGTAAAAAGGCTGGAACCAATAACATGTTATACAAGCCCTCTTAGCTGAAAATCTCAATCGTCGTGGTTGACTAAACAAAATTTAAATTATTGTGAAAGGCCTACAAGTGAGCTTTCTAAGAGGGATGGCTTGTGATTGTTGAAAACTTCTAAAAGGGTCCAGAGGACACAAAACGGATCAAAATTAGTGTGTTAGTAAATGGAAGAATAATAGTTTTGTGCTCCGTAATGTCATTTTCTAAATATCAAAAAAGTTTCTGTCAAGTATCTTAAAACTTTCATCATTTTATATAGAGAAACTGAAAAAGGGTTTTTGTGATTTCACCTCCAGTGACTTCTGACAACCTTAACCTCAAGTTAACACCACAGTGTTTTTAAGCTACTATCATGCATCCACTTTCTTTAATTCATGAAAGGAGTCTGTACTTGCTGACTAAGGAGGAAATGTTTTCAAAGTTTTCGGTTTTGACCTCCAGTGACCTCAAATGAACTTTCATCCCCACAATAGTATTCTTTCTCTAAATGCTATTAATCTATTTACGAGATATTAAAAGTACTATTCATTTCTTTATATTGAGCTAACGTACTGGCAAGCTTACAGCGTCATGAAACACGCACAATCTCACATACACACATGCCACCTTCACTGCACAGATTCCTGAAGCCTTCGGCAAAGACTCAAAAGGTAAGGATGTGCTTCTCCTTAGAAGTTATTCAGAAAAGATAAGAAACTGGTAGTAACAAAGTTTGCAAAAAGTGTTGTAGCTCTGGGATAACTTACAACTCATCACGAAAAAAAACCCATAAAAATAAGATGGTCCCAAGCAAAGTAATATAAATAACAAAAGAAAGAAAAAACAGAACTTTATTCTCCAAACATCAGTGTAGACGAAAGTTGATACGAACGCATGAAAATAGATCGTGCCAAAGTTGAAGCCAATTCAGCCAACAAATCAGAGATATACTTTCCTAATCGAAGATATTAAAAAAAAACTTATGAATGTTATCTAATAAAAGAATGTTTGCCACAAAACATAAAGAGGGCGTTGAGCAGCATACAGCGAGCAGTGTTGTCTCTCACCATACCCTCACATTTTATTTTGTTTTGTGTCACATTCTTGTTTCCAGAAGTCATTATCTTGGAGGCTATCATGTTACAAGATTTGTTGGGAGGAGCTATGGCATACGGTTAGGGTTAGAAGTCTCGAGAAGACATCATTCAGGATGTCAGGTAAGAATTGGGTCTGTCTCTATGGCATGTCATTGATATTCAGTTTTTACGTTGAAATCAACTTGGTATTTGCAATAAGTGCAAGAAAGCTTGTATTCCCTTCAAAAGTTCCTTTATCAGATAAGTAGAATGAATTATGTGTCCTTGTCCAGACCATTGTGTTACCGCCATGCTCAGACTACTACTGAATGTTTTTAAGTAATCTTTTTGTTTAGAGATGATGACTGAGATGCCCATCGATGACAGTCCTCTTGGTACTCTAACCAATTCGAGTATAGTGATTCTCCCGTTTAAAGGTTTTTGTTATACATATTACATTTAAGCCTCAAATTGAACTCATTGTTTCGGATGCTGATGAAAATCGGAAAGACAAGTTTTGCTTTGGTATCTCCTGCTTCTCGTATTTATCATTTTGATACTCCATATTACGTACTTGAAATTTGTGGTGAAGGTCCAATATTATTTGAGGTCACCAGAGGTCAAATTATGAAAACCTTTCAAATGTAATATCTCACAAGAACACGTATGAATTTCACACTCAGCATGTGTGTTCTGGTACGAATTACATTTTTTTTTGTAATTTCAGGTGGAAGTCAAAAGTCGCTTGATGTTACTTTAGGTCTTATTGTGAAAAATCTGTATGCATGATATCTCAGAAGGCAAGACAGAAATTCTGTCTGAACCTCTTCCTGGGTAAGTGGAATGTGGGTGCCACAAGTGGTTGCACGATGTGTTGTTTACGGTGGAGATTCAGAGTCATTTGGAGGTTTAAAAACCGTGCAAATTATCATTAAGAAAGCATCACATGTATGGGTATTGTATTTAGCATATAAAATAGTAACCAAACTTTTAAGAAAGAAATGTATTGTTGACCATGTTATTGTCATGACATGTTTGATCTATGTCCATGGATTTTAAGTCAAAAATCATTACATATCATTCTCGCATTACTTTCTTGTCTGAAATTGTAAGACGTGTAAGGCGATCAGTTTGACACGTTTTCAGATTAGAACAATAGCTTTTGTAGTCATTGTGCTAGTCAATGACTTTTGCGAAAGTATTCTCTAGTTTAACAAAAGAAGAAAAATGAACAAAAGTTTCTGGTATTATCATGTGGAATTCACTGAAACTTAAACCTGAAGAAGTAGTTGTAGAAAAAAAATACCCTTTAGATTTATGTAGACTACCAAAATTTGTTGGCTGAGATCAATTATGGGAAATTTCCGTTTTCTCCCTTTTTTCTTCTTATTACATTTCATATTTGTACACTTGTCTTGAGGTATTATTTGTCGATAAGAACACTAAATAGTAATATGAAAAGTGATGTAAACGAAGCAAAACATTGAAGATCCCTAATGGGCCCGTTTTGTTGCTAAAAGAGGATGAAGACAATAACATCCCGATGAATACAAAGGCCACGTTATATACAGAAACTTTCGGAACTGCCTTACCTGGTTACTGGAGAAAATAAGACTAAAAGGCTGGAAAACTAATTTGGTATTCAACATGACCTACTCAACATTTCTGCTGCCCCAGCGGTCCCAGAAGAGTGATTAGACCCTTAAACTACAAATGCGTCAGTATTGCAGTCCCATAGGTTCTATTTTTTCTAAGCGTGAAAAAACATGATGAGCTATCATTTCAGAATGGAGACAAACTACATCAAGCATTTTCTACTATCTAAGAATTTCATCAGAAACTTTCGCGAAAACAATAACTGTCTTTCAATTAAGGAGGTTAAACCTTCCCTGCTGGAAACCACTTCTTCACAGATTTTAATAAAGTACGAAAGTCTAAGATAAATTATTGTTTCATAGGTAATATTTCTGACGTGAAATTTTTCTCATGATGCTTATTTTTGTATGGTGTGTTCAGACCAAGAGTTTCCAACCACTGGGTTTTGCAGCCTCTAGAAAACTGTGATGGGTGGAGATGTAATTTTAAAATGGAAGGGCTTATCCATTTCAGGACTTAAAAACGTTAAATTGTACACTGAGTGCCATGTTTTGAAATTAAAAATATTTTCATATTCTTTCATAAAGGGCTATTTTACTTGATGAAAAGGGTTAGTAGTTGCACTAAAATGAAGGACTGGCAAGAGTCAGGACTTTCCGTTGTGAACTTACATAAAGAGTAGCAAGTAAAAGGACAGTATATACATGATCAACTGTTACTAAACATCACAGAAGTAGAAGTTCATTACATACTATTTAACTAGCTTAAACTATTTTACTAGTTAGCTATTTATACTTGTAACTGCCTTCTTCGTAGTGTATTATCATGTTGAAGACCAGTTACCACTTTTTAGTAACGATAAATAAATGAAAAATAGATGAAACTTACCAGCCATAGTTAATAGTTTAGTTTATGTTTGTATGAAGCTTGCTGCCTTTGTCTGTCGTAGTACGAGAGTATTAAGCGTTGGCTACACGTTTATGCACATTTCTGCAAAACTGCAAAGCGGATAAAAGTGCCGTTTTGAGCCATAACGATAAAAGAGCAATTTAAAAGATGGTGCCATTACGGAACTAAACTTTGATTGTGGGCTTTTATGGGTGTTTGACTCTGTAGATAGTGGGGCATTCAGCAGTGCTCGTACTCGTTGAAGCAAGGCAAATTCAGCTTGTTTTAGTTAGTTAGTAAGTTAGATGAGGTTTTACGGCCCAGTTTCTAATCAATTGGTTTGAGTCGAACTGGCCACGGCATTTATTCCAGTTGTGGCTCACTGGTTTGTTTTCCCTACTCCATTGCTTATGCTGAGCACCAAGCCCAATGGCAGTAGGTTCCATTTTTTAAGTCTTTTAAGTATGACCCGGCCAGGATTCGAACCCTAGACCTTCCGCAGCTTGTTGTAGAACCTCTTTATCCTTGCTCAGCCCAGTTCATACTACTCCGCGAGCTCAATGCGGAACGGAAATTTTGTCCGAAATGGTTGCGGCGATTAGGGATTATAGGGATTAACATTCTTTAACTGTGCGCTTCTGATCCGCATTGAATGCGGCTACCCGATACTACTCGTTTCCATTGTAGGCACTTACAATCCGTTCCCGATCCGTTTGAGATAAACCAATTTTATCTTTTTCCGCTTTACGCTTCCAATGTGGAACGAGTTGACTAGTATTTCAAAAGGTAGCATATGAAGCACTAGATTGCATGTGAGGAAACCTAAGTTTTCAAAAATTTCAAAGGGTAGGAGGGGGACACCCCTCCCCTTATACCTCTCCCCCAGGCCGGCGATTCTTTTTTTCTTCCTAAAAATACGTAAATATTTGAACACAAATTTTGCTTCGAAATGATAGCATATGTGGCACCAGATTGCATGTAAGGACACCAAATTTTTCAAAATTTTTTCAAGGGTAGGAAGGGGCAGCCCCATCCCCATATACCCCTCCCCTCACTCCAGCGATTCCTTTTTTAGTTCCTAAAATACGTATGTATTTTAACACAAATTTTACTTCCAAAGATAGCATATGTGGCACCAGATTGCATGTAAGGAGACACATGTTTTCAAATATTTTCAAAGAGGAGGGGGACACTCCCTCCCCTTAGACCCCTTCCCAGGCCGGCGATCACACAGTATACTGCATGGCTCCCCTTAAGAGAAAGCCTGGGTACGCAACTGCACTTACGTCTGCCAAGATAAAGGCATTTCCTCTTCAGGAGGATGAGCAATTGATCTAAGAAATGAGAAAGTACGAGAATTTGTATGTACAATCGTAGTCATAACGTTAGAAACCCCAAAATTAAGCGAACAGTCGTGGCTATACGTGGCAATTTTAGACAACCGAAGGATCAAATAACGTCTGCTCTGAACGAGATTTGGCAAGGTTTATGGTATGAATATGAAATAGATCCGAATGACGAAAAGGGGTAAATATTCCCATTTGTACACCGTGACTGCATGACCGCATAGGCTGTTCTCGGCTGGGAGGGAGCTGAACGTTTTATACCCCCGTCCTTGGGATGTGTCTACAAGGGAAAGTTTTTCCCATTAATCAGTGGCGGATGTAAGGAGGGCGCAACAGGCGGGCGTAACAGGCGAGCTCCCTTCTGGCTGTCAAAAAAAAAACAAAACAAACAAACAACGAAATCTGCAGATTCAGCGGGAGTCAGCCCTTTCCCTCCCCCTCAATTAGCCGCTATGAAAAAAAAGTGTTCATAAAGATGCTTCAAAATGTGTCATATATCGCACCATTTTTCATCCCAGCCCTCTTCCAAAATCAAAAATTTTCCAAATCGAAGGGGGACATCTCCTCCCCTTAGACCCCTCCCTACGACATCTATCCATCAAACCTTACGACCCCTATTTGAATTTCCTGGATACGCCCCTGTATTTGGGGTCGTTACACGTATTTTTATGCTAATTGCAGAAATACCCTTAACTCGGTCCCCTCATGTGTGATTGGGAACTCCCCAGCCCCCCCCCCCACTCCGCTTCCTTCGCCTATAATTGACCGGACGTGAAGGAAGGACAAACACTGGTGGAAATACTTGAGAAACCTATTCACAAAAACTGAAGTGCGATCTTGCGACGCCCTTTAACCATCATGAGGGAGGTGAAGTAAGGGCGCAAACCTTCCAAATTTTTCAATCACTGGAGTAAAACCCATGGCGAAATGAATACAAATACAGGAGAAAATATTTCACTATTAAGCCACTTAAGTGAATACCGTAAATTGATCAATTCAAAACACGCTCCTTCGAATCCCCCTCCAGGATGTTGATCCCCTTGCGTAACTGTGTCCCCCTCCCTATTTCATGCAGGTCCGTAGCCAGACAAGGCACTGAAGGGGACATAAAAGCTACCAGGGAAATTTTCTTCGGGAGAGACATAGCCTACTAAAATGCAGTAAGGGAATGATAATTTTGAATATTTGTGGGCCTTTAACTCCCCCTTCACCTTTGGCTACGGACGTGTTTTGATGATTGACCAACGGAGAGATGCTGGTTAAACTGGTCAAATCCGGTTGAGCTCATTTGAAACTATCTGGAATGAATTGAGTCACTATGACGCATGGGCGTATCAGCCAAGGTAGAGTGAAATTCGCTTCCGTGTACGTCCCGGAAATATTAAGTGGCATTACGTACCACCGCCTTGTCGTTTTTCTCTTCCCCCTGCGAATCTTCCAACGTAGGATAGAAACATCCTCATCGGATCCATCTTGGATCTATAATTTGTGGCAGTGTCAGTGGCGTAGCTACAACGGGACAGAGGGGGGCGGTCGCTCCCGGCTCGGAAATTTAAAAAATTCGGAAATTTTCAAATATCCGAAATATAGCTAAACATTATAAAATTTCCGAAAAAGGGTAAAAATTTCCGAAAAATATAGCAAAATGTAGTGAAACACATCAAATTTTTCTTTGACTCGCCTACGCTTGAAATCTAATGAAACTTAATTGTTTAATAGAATTTATTTCTATGAGACATTATATGGTTATTATTTATAAGTATCGTTTTCTTTTCCTACTCAGTGAAAATAATCTGTGAATACAATTTTTAAGATTTTGGTCACTGTATTAATCCTAAATAATTTATACTACTATGACCTGCCCTTTATGGATCACAATAAATTGTCAAGAATTCCAAATTGATATCAGACTTGACAAATACCTTTATCGACATGGAAAACGCTTTAAAGATAATTATCTTCCCGACTTAAATAATTAAGAAAAAAAAGTTAATACAACACAACTGGGTAAATAAATGAATTTGGAGGCTTCAATTTCAAATAGAAGTAAAAAAATTCGCGCCTCGTTTCGTTCGGCGATTATTACAAACTTTTACGTCCCTACAAAGCCCTTAGTGGTACAATGAGCTTAGGGCCTACATTCACAATTGTATGTGTAGTACGTACATCAATGCATATCCATATGTATAATACTGTGTAGGTGTAATATGCTTTGGGAAATGTAAACCATTCATCTTGAGTTGTGGTATAGAAGAAGAAAAAAATTCGAAAATTTTCAGTTGAAAATTGGGAAATTTTTAGGTCCTGCCCCCCCCCCCCTCCGAAAAAATCCTAGCTACGCCACTGATTTGTGGAGAACGGTTGTACGCGTCTGGGCCGAAAAGTATGAATTGAAATGAGGATTATACGGGTGCAGAAAATGTCCGTTTGAAGTCGGCGATGAGCTCGAGCAAAACAGGTAGTATGAACGAGTGACAAACTGTTCGCCGACCACACTCGCCGAGTGTGCGGCGACCTTGGTCGGCGGAGAAGTATGAACCTAGCTTGACACGAGCTTTACCAGTGCGTCTTGATGACATAGAGATTTATCAGAATGAGATAGTCACAAATGTTCATTTATTCAGTCTAAGAATTCGGCTTTTATGTATGTAATTTAATGGTCGAAATTAGTTTTAGTAAGACATACTGCACATTTATCACTGGAAGCTGGAATAGTTGCTACACGAGTACTATGTTAGCGGTTATTTCAGAGTCAGTCAACATTGCTTTATCCATCTGCTAATAGCCTCTCTAGATTTGCCCATGGAGTTTTTATAACTTGTAAACAATCTGGGATTATTCCTTAAATCCTTTGTTATATCAATATATGCTTCCAAAGCAGAATAAGACGACTTTTAACCCAACATGTCCTGGTCGTATTTGTTTGACTTTATCGAATGTCAAATATTTAAACAATCTATCTGTCTTCCTAAAGTGAGGCAAATCTAAACTGCACTAAGTTTTAGTCGTTAGCTGAAGATAATAGTAGTTCCTTGCTTGGTCACAATATCCGTAACTGATTAAATACAACAGAGACTTCCCGAATATTATGATATCTCAGTTGAGGCTTCTTGTAGGCTTCTTAGCTAAAAAAAAAACTGTCTGTCTTAAAAACATTTTGATGAAAATTTGGTCTCCTGTATCGCCTGGAACCAAAAGGAAAGAAGACGACATAGTCCGAGCAGTATTAATGGCTCTGTAGCCTTAGGTGAACGTCGGGATAAGAGGCTTAAGACCAACCTTTCGCTGTTAATCACCGAAGTAAATCTCTGTGATAATCAAGTGTGGGCATGGTTGATTAGCTATAGCCGATTGTTTGCTTGACTTCCTCAGTGGAAAAGAACACGCCACCACAAGCCACACCTAGCTCTGATTGCATTCTTTGTCGATTTGATATTATAAATTTTGGATCAAATACGGAGGAAGGATGTAAAAATTCCCTTACGGAGTTTAAAACAATATGTGGCAAAACCAAGGGTCAAAAAGTTCAACTAAAAATTAAAGACACTATTTGAAGTGGCATGCCAACGATCAAGGCTTCTTTTGTCACAAAATAATAGCCATCTGAATAAGTACACTACATACTGCTCTCTTATGCTTGTTCTTCAAGCTGCGAGAAAAACTTTGGCTGCCCTTGGCGAAACTTCTCTGATGTGTCATGATTTCCGGAAATGAAAAAAGCGATTGGTCTTATTTTTCCTGTGAAGTGGACCGGTGAGTCATACCTGTTTAAGGGTAAGTCAACCACTCTCTGGTGAGAGAAGGAATGAGAAGGAGCAACTCTATTAACATTAACCATTGTTGCTGGAACAAAGAGGTGCTTATAACTTTATCAGACGCTTTGCTTCTTTTCACATTCTGTAGACATTTTCCTATCAAACTGAAAGGTGGAGAAGTATAAGGAGCATATTCATTACACTGCACTGAAGACGCACCAACCGAAAAAACAAATGAAAATACGAAGGGGGTCAAGGGGCACTGCCCCTGAGATTTCCATATCCTAATAGAAAAACAGCATACTTGAAAAAAGTGAAAATGACAAAAACTTTATTGTCCTGAGCATGTTTCTAAGGCCCTCAGAACCTGGGAAATCTTATTAAGCAGTTCCAAAACCTTCCAGGGGGACCGGCTCATCTGCGGGTAGCTCACACCTACGAATGATTATCCATCCTCATGATGCCACAGCATAGCATAAGTCCACACTGGTCTTAAGTAATGTTTCAGACCGTGTAAAACAACATGCTTTAATAAAATAGTACATGAATGCATTGCAAAAATGATTGAGCTGGTACATTGATTACTTGATGTCCTCTTTTTTACCACAGAGCGATTTTACTGAATACATTTTTCAAGTTTAACTTTATTTCTTCTTGTATTCTTAGTTTCTAAAGCACGAAGTTATGAAAATGTTTCAATGCAACTTTGCTGGTCTAGCCTGACACATCATGCCATTCTACAGCTTTCAAAAAGCATTTCCAAAAACTATGATCAATGCAAAGCTATGTCGAAGATTGCACCATTTTGTATCCACGCAACCTTACTACTGTACTAAGACAAACATTTCTCAAAGGGGATGGGCCTTGACCAGCTCTCCCCCTTACACCATCTCAAAGCAAGGGCGTAGGAAGTGGGGGATTGGGGGCGACAACCCCCAGCAAAATTTGTGGGGGCTGAAGTATGCTTTACCCCCCCCCCCACTTTCGAAGCACGATAACCCGTTATTTGTCTCCTCTGTAAGAAATGTCAAAATTTTGCAGTAATTTACCTGCACATTTGTCTAAAATAATGCACCAAATTGCATCTTGGGACCCCCAAATATCACAAAATTTTCCAAAGGACTAAAAAAAGTCGAAATCTTGCAATAATTTATCTTAAAAGTTTTCAAAAATGATGCATCAAATTGCAACTTAGGACCCTTAAATATCAAAAATCTTCCAAAGGACTAGGAAATGTCTAAAATATGTGCATTAATTTACCTAACTTTTTAAAAAATGATGCACCAGATTGCATCTAAGGACCCTCAAATATTAAAATTTTCCAAAGGATTAAGAAAAGTAAAAGCATTGCATTGATTTACCTTAAAATTTTTCCAAAATAATGCACAAATTGCAACTTAGGATCCTAAAATATCAAAAAAATTTTCCAAAGGACTTAGAAATGTCAAAAATGTGCATTAATTTACCTTCAAATTTTCCCAAAATGATGCACCAAATCGCATCTAAGGACCCTAGAATATCACAAAATTTTCCAAAGGGGGAGAGACTCCCCCTCCCCTCAGACCCCCCAGGACGGCGATCCAAAACAAGGTTCATCCCCCAGTCTTGGACAGCTTTCTACGCCGGTGTCTCAAAGTAGAAAGGAACTAAAAGGGAGAGTTTTTAAACATGTGGCTAATTGAAATAGGTACGAGTTATCATTATGTGATGCTACGTAGGCAGTCCCTTGTGTTAAAAGTTTTTTTCAAAACAAGTGTTCTTAACGGACATTGCGTCTTTAAGGTAGACCAGTGGCATCTTTGTGCTGTTGTATTGGATTAATGACCACGAATACTTTGTAGTACTGTTATGTAAGGTTTTTTCAATCTTTCCGAAAATAGCACCATTCTGCATCTTAGTCACCTTATACATACACAACAATTTCTCAATGAGTAGGTATGTCGCTCCTGCTCATATACACCCCCACCCAGCCCCATCATTAAAAAGGTACTATACAATGAAATTCCTAAGCAGATAATGTAACCGCCACTGGACAATGTAATGAAACGCCCCCTTAAGACTACACCCAGGCTGCGGTCCTGCAAACTTTTGTGAATGAATTTCGCTATTTTCAAAGGCTTCTTATGAACCTTTGTATTAGTAATAAATGAATTCACAATTGTGTTAAAAAAGAATCTCCCTCATCCTTTGTTTCCGTTAAGGCATTGAAAATGCTAGAAAAGTTATCATCATCATTTTGACCCCTTTACCTTCCAACTCATCACCGGTTAGTGAGCCTTTCTCGGATACTCGCTTATTAGGCATACCTCGCTTGGAGGCCGTGGCTTCACGAACGTTTCGCTTAAAGGGAGAATGCAGTCCCCCCTCCCAATAAAGAATTGTATAGTAGACTATCCTTTTTCCTGAATGGCTCTTGAAAATCATGTGGCAGTATTTTTGCATTCAATTGTATAATTTACGAGGAACAAATGCTTGGTTTACCTTGACTATGCAATAATTTGTGTCATTGAGCTCTTGTTTCAAAATAAGTTTGGGCGACTGTTTCTGACCTTTCATGAATTGGATAGTTCTGAAGATAGTCCTGCTGGAAGGGAAGTTTCCGACTCTGCTGAAAATGCTCGGTTCACTCAATTTATGTTTCTTTGTGTCTGTTTGTCTATTAGTATTCCTTTATGGCCATTTACTTGTTCCCACACTCTGTTACCAGAAACAACTGATCCATAAATAATTTTTTTCCGTCAACTGTGGAGGTTGTACTGCGAATTTCAAGAAGGCTGTCATTTAATGATTTTTGTCAGGGTAACCATACCTCAAGACGTGTGCTTTCTTGTGGTTCCACAAGACTAGTGTTATTGACAATAAATACTCTAATTTAGGCCTTAAATGGCAGTTGCTTTGCGACGCCGAGCGACCACAGATGTGGGAGAAGCCAATATGGCTTATGAATTACAACTTCACGTCTGGTGGCTAACCACCTCAACAATTTAACGGGATACATACCTTCCTTTACTCATCGATGTCAGGGAAAACGTCATCTACTTTGGCACTTGTAATGAGTGTGGAACTTCGTTATAGTTAACCGTTCAGGGGGGATCTTAGAAGTGGAGTCTTCTGACCTGAAGAATGCGTGAATTTACCATGACATACGCAGAGTAACATGTACGTTTTTTCTGCGTCGGCTTCATCTGTTGATCACGTCCCAGTTCATGGCTGGCTCTTGCGGAACCTATAAGCCCCCTTCCCTTGGAACGAAACCTCTTGGCCCACTTGAGCACTTTAAAGGTGGCCCTTCCTTGTCCTCCGTACTGATGATGTCTCCTGAAACGTAGTTAAGGGTTTGAATTGTAAAAAACCCCTTTGAATTCGGCACTGGTTCTCCAACCTTGCAACCAACCGACATATTTTTGACACAGTTGCTCTCAATAACTGTACATATTTCATATAAAATAATTATAACTTCCCTTTTTTCACAAGACTCGTCGCAATGCTTCCGCCATCTTTAGGATGAGTCGTTGCAGCGTTCGGTTTGTACCACCTTCAGACTATTTTGACAGTTCTTCTTCGACCTTTTATGACCATACACTTCTTTTGAAATTTTTGAGATCTATCATGAAGTTTTTCCCTTTTCAGGGTTCAAGAAAACTTCCTACTTTTTGCAGAAGAAGGAAGTTTTGATTTAGTATCCTGTTCTGCCACTTTTGTCTTCCAACATCTTGCTTGTAAGAAGATGATGCTCTTAGCAAGTTGGCCAGGATAATTGTAGAAACTTCTAAATAAGTTTTGAGTTTACCAAAAAATACTCTTTCAGGGGTGCTGTTCGAAGAGTTTTAGTCTTTTAGAGTTTCTGAGATGCCTTATTTTAGGGTGGTCGGACAATGAGACTAGGCTTTACTAAAGGTTTTTTTCAGTGCGTGAAAAAAATCCCTTGTGAGCCAATCAGAGAAAGGCGGTCGGATGCATCCGGTGTGTGTTGCTACGTTGCCCTTATTTTGAAATTTGAAAGTCGCGGTGGAAAGCAACCCATCAGAAGAGAGCAGTGTTACACATGCGCGGAAACCATGTTTTAGAGCCAGGTCGTAATTTTTATACAAAAAGATCTCAAAGAGGGGGTAGCAAGGATACCCAGTACACTTTTAGTATGTCTAATGAACGACTTAGGCGAGGAATAAAACATGTACCGTCCCTGGGCACTGTTCTTTCCGTTGTTTGACTTAGGTGTCCGTTCGCCTTACTTTGGAAAAGCAGTTGTATGCAGGTGTCAAGAAGGGAACTTTTTAGACCAAGTTTCTTTGAACACTTGATAGAAAAGACGGCAATACATTTATTGTGTATTGCTGGCAAGGTTTTAAAACCTACATATAATCATAAGAAATTCTGAGAGCCCACGTCTTTCAATGAAGTATTTATTTGTTCTCGATTTTGTATGATCGAGATGGCCTTCAAAGAAGCCTCGAATATTCCGGCTAACGGGAGAGGAATACTACAAGCAGGGTGTGACCTTTCGAAGGGATGAAGAACATGCCAAGCGGTTTTACTTGTAATCAAGTTTTATACCCTGCTAGAATTGATGTAAGAGCAGCTTACGGAGGGCGCTATTGCTATTAGACAGTAAGTTTAACTTGACAATTCCGAGTTGACATGTTTGTAGGTAACTTTTAGGCTTTGCGCCTCTGCTGCAGATAATTCCTTCCGCGAACTCTTTTAGAGTTTCATTTTATTCAAGAGGTATCATTCTGTATAAGAGGGTTTCTGATGTGTAACTTGACGCTAGGGGAGTTTTATTCCGTTATCTTTAAAGTCGGAAAGGCTTCAATCAAAAATATGAAGAGCCTAATGGTTAAGTGTTGCGTAAAAGCGTCTTTTGAGGCTAGTGCATTGGAGCCCTTTTAGGTTCGTCCAATGACACTAAGATTTGTATTAATGTGGTACAATACAAACAGGCGATATTCTCTTTTGCCTGCTTCTCGGTTAAAATCAGCTTTTCTTTTTCTCCCTGGGCGTGCTTGCCAATCTCTACTTTCTAAGCTGTCAGAAGCTTCACCCGCCCCCTCAAGAAGATTCCATTCCAAATGGTCTGGAAATCCTCCAAGTAGGAGCAAAAGCCTGGAAGTCTGGGAGACTGTGGTCTCAAAGAGAGGTGTCCTGGCACCGTAGATGTAACAGCTACCCTTTCGAGAGCTCTTAACTCCCGCTGCAGTTCTTGGACTGCCTGCTCTTGCTTAAGAAGGGCGCGTCTCTGTGGAGAGGCCCTGCTAATTTGCAGCGTTTTGGAGATGGATGTGTCCGTCTGTTTTGGTTTTTTATTCCTGAGGGTTTTTATTCCTGCTTTTTTAATTAAAATAGGTAGGCGGTAGCATTTTTTGATACTACATAGGAAGTCGCTTGTGTTAAAAGTTTTTCAAAATTAGTGTTCTTAACGGACATTGTTCTTTTAAGTACACTATTGGCATCTTTGCGCTTTCGATTGGGTTAAAGACAGGGTTAAAGACAGCAGATACTTTGTAGTGCTGCTATGTTGGTTTTTTTCAACCTTTGACTAGATATGTTTCTGCTTTTGGTTTCAGATTTTGAGCTTCATCAGTAGTGGGACTTTTTAATTTGTCCGACCTGGTCTTAATTCAATTAGAGAAATAAGCTCTATTAGAGCGCCTCGATAAGAGCATCGGGATAGCAGTCCTCAACCTCGTGACTTGTTTCCAGT
Source organism: Holothuria glaberrima (assembly GCA_009936505.3). Lineage (NCBI taxonomy): Eukaryota > Metazoa > Echinodermata > Holothuroidea > Aspidochirotida > Holothuriidae > Holothuria > Holothuria glaberrima. Next base: position 172,617 of record WURT03000030.1, read on the forward strand.
TCATCGTTCCTTTCCAGGCTAGTTTAGCTAGGAAAACATTTTAGTCAGTGGATACCCTCTTCTAGGCTAGGAACGGTGGTTTTGGAAAACTTTGACACATATGCCGGTCTCCTGACCATGTGTGTCAATGTCTTAGCAGTGTTTCGTTAGCTCTGTGCAGAGTATACCGTATCCTCATTGTTAAAATAAACCCTTTTAGGGCTCTGAGGATTGACATTCTGGTTACTTTAATGGGGTAATTAATCAACTTTTAACCCCCATCGAGAAATATTTTCTCTACGTCCGACAGTATCGGCGAGGTTTTCAGTGAAGCGTTCGGTTTGTTCCGCATTCAGACTATTTTGACAGTTTTAATTCGGCCTTTTATGGCCGTACACTTCCTTTGAAAGTTTTGAGATCTAGCATCATGACGTTTTTTTCCTTTTTCAGGGTTCTTGAAAACTTCCAACTATTTGGTAGATGAAGGAATTTGTGATTTAGTATCCTGTTCCGCCATATTTAGCTTCTTAAAATTTGCTTGAAAGAAGATGATGCTTTTAGCAAGTTGGCCAGGATAACTGTAGAACCTTCACAATAGGTTTTGTGATGACCACAAATTACTCTTTCAGAAGTGCTGTTCGAAGAATTTTTAGTGTTTTAGAGTTTCTGAGATGCCTTCTGTAAGGCTTTTTTTTCCAAAGCACAAAGATGCCATTGGTCTACTTGAAAGACACAATGTCCGTTAAGAACACTTATTTTGAAAAACTCACAAGTGACTGTCTGCGTAGTTTCAGATAATGCTACCGCCTACCTATTTTAATTAACAAACCCAGCAGAAACCTATCAATACCTCGATAGGACCTCTGCCCACCCACTTGAAGCTTTTGAAGATTCCAGGGAGAAGTTCTAAGATATGTGAAATTGTCAAACAATTAAAACGATTTCGTCTCTAAGAGGGAAGCTTTCAAAGAGAAACTCATTGCACGTAATTACACGGGCCGAGAATTTGATCACGTCATTTCAGGCATTAACTACACAATCTACTCTTGCCCAAGCCACGTGAAAACGAAATACCACTAGTTTTCAAAATATGCTGCACTCCTCGTATCAAAACCAGAGAGCTGAAAGAGAGTCTGCTAAGACACTGGCGTTTAATATCAGGTGACCCGAATTTGTGTCAAATTTTTCCCAAACCACTCGTCATGACGAGTGTATGGCTTTAACACTTCCAATTTTGCAGCAAACACTATTGGGTTAAAGGAACAACCATGGACACACCTGTTGCACCCTCGTAGGCAAACATACTCATGGGTACACTTGGAAAGGAGCTCCATAATTTAAGCAGTCAATTCTTCCTAACACATGAAACCTCAAAGTATATTTTTTTAGTGTGGGGGTATCAAAATTCCCAGTTTGTTACTGCTCTTTGATTGACAGCAAAGTTTGAAAATTCAGAAGATGAACAGTAGCTCACATTCCGCACAATGCAGAGAGCGGCTTCAATTACACATTATAGCCTTGCAAGCTATTGAGGACATGGCCTTAAAGAAATAAAATAGGTTTGTGTCTGTACTAAGAGGATTTTATCAAAGTTGTGGGAGGAGCTACAAGTTGCACAGTTGGGAATATTTAACTGTCTGGGATGATGAGATTTGCCCTTTAAGAGCACTTCGAGTAAGCGTATCCTTTTAACTGATATGGGGTGACAAGCACCCCAAATTAGTTGTGTGTGTTTCAAAAAATTATAACTCCACAACCATGCATTCTAGAGACTTTGTTTTAGTATCAAGAGAAAGCTTATGAAAAGACATTTCATATGATACTATTTTTTCAGGGGGGGGGGGGTGTCTCCGCATTTTTGTTTTTAAATTTAAGTTGAAAGTTTTGTTATTGTTCAAAAATTTGTCAAAAATCGGCGCAAAGGGGCTTTTGCTTCACAAAAATTTTAGGCACTGAAAAAGAGGGCAATCATAGCTCCTATATTTCCTAGAATAACCCTAATACTCACAAAACATGTCCCGGGAGTTATAGGTGAAAGGGTGAATCAATCTGGGAATTATGAGTGAAGCTGTCAAAAAAAGGGGAAAATTATTCAAATTTTACCTAAAATAGCGACAATTTTCAGAAAATTCTAGCTCCGTAACCCCACCACCTATGCTTATTCTGTAAAAGAAATCCTGTTTTGTATACGTTTTTCTACATAGGAATACTAATCAAAGTGGTATGCTGCCATCCATTTCAACTGAACTTGAATCCAAGATAGCCCTTGCACGTTCCCCATATATACACTGTACAAACAAATATATACACTGTACAAACTTATATACAGTACTGTAAAAAACAAACACTGCACGCTTGATTAGTTGCAGTCAATGTTAGTTGTGATGCCTTGGCAAACACCCTGCTCCACACGGCTTGTGTGAAGCAGGGTGTGTTTGGAGGTCAAAAGAGGATAGTAAATATGGCGCGCGGAAGGGGCCACCAAATATAATGATGATGTTATTTGATACGTTGTTGCACCAAAAACATATGTCACTGTACCAAAATGATACGTCGTTTTTTTTCAAAAACTTATGTCACTGTATCAAAATGATACGTCGTTGTACCTAAAACACATGTCGCTGTACAGAAGTTACACGTCGTTTTACTAAAAATATACGTCACTGTACCAAACTTATATGTCGCTGTACCTAAAACATACGTCACTGTACCGAATTGATACGTGGATGCTATGAAAAGAAGTGATGATGTATCTCCAAGGGCCGTATCTAAGGTAATCATATGTAAATAGCCAGATGTTGTGGGTGTGACTACATTAACTGAAGCGATCATGGATATGCATACCATTTTGTTACGAAATGTGATTTCGTTATCTGTACTGGGGGAGTCGTCAAAGATTGCTTTGTTTGAAAATGAGGTCTGTTTACACCAGGGTGTTGCTAATTGACTCACTAGTTTTCACAGCTCTTGTAGACGCGAGGGTAGCCAGAGATTGGTTGTATTTAGGTTACGATTTACGGCTGAGACCGGACGTTTGATACGGATACCCTTAAGAAGTAAAGGATTATTTAATGAAATCCAGGCCCCTGGGCAAAAAGGTGTTTGGTTCTACGATTATCTTACCCAGAAAAGTCGAAGTTGTTGGAAATGTGTTAAGGTGTAATGTTTTACTACAAACTTTAATGGGTAATGCTAATAATTAGGCTATAATGTATACCTGCCTGGCACCCGATCAGATCAGAGATCACACATAATGATTGACCAGACTTCGTTTTCGTAACAATTGGCAGTGCATTAGGCCTTGCAAAATAATCGCACAACCCAGAACCTGTTGCTAAGCAAATCCTAGGCTTTCATGTATGCCGCGGGCAAGGCCGTGTCCAGCGACCCTGAGGCGACATTGCTAGGAGCAAGACACAGAAAACTCTCCTAAAACCAAGGAGGTACTATAAGACAAAACAGATGGGTGAAACACGTAATTATACAAGCAAAGTACTGAGATAAGGGAAATGCACACAAAGTTAACTTAACAAAAACGCATTTTTGTTACACCTTTGCCAAGTGGGAGGAAAGCCGGAGTACCCGGAGAAAAACCCAAGTGCATCGATCGGGGTTAGAACCCATACACATGTGAAACATTGGCCAAAGCCTCTGCCTTTATTAAATAACTTCATTTATAAGGTACTCTCGTTTCGGATTACTTCGATTGCAGAAGTCGTAATTTTGTAACGTTTTTAGCATCACGAAAATTGGAGCTATTCATGACGTTACTTTGTGCCTTTTGTCAAGTTACGGTGCCGTGACTTATCGCCCCTAAAAACGGTTAGAACCGCACCTATACGCTTCAAGTTATAGTGTTTCGGTACACAGATTGAACGTCGGCCGAGGTCTCTTGTTCGGGTACTCAGCCAGAACCCCGACAGTACCATTTGCTTATAATTTAACATGAAGTAGTCAATTCTCATATTCATTTTTGCGGCCTTTTAGTGTCTTTGAGCAGTGGCATACGCAGGATTTCTCTGACGGGGGGGGGGGGACCATGGCCTTCCTGCGTACGCCACTGGTCTTGACTAATTCACCGGCCTAGTAGCTTCTCACCGGTTGTTATGGACTTAAATCCTTTTATCGTGGCAATGCATGCAGCTATGGTTGCATACCGGATATATCAACTGCGGCGTCAGCTTGGCATGCGTGGACACACCCTCCCCTTAGCCCCCTACCCCAGGCCGGCGATCACACGATATACTGCATCGCTCCCCTTAAAAGAAATACTGGGCACGCAACTGGAATACATCCTGGCGTTCGAAGCATATTTTGAACGCTATTGTTAAGATTCTGAACACTTTTCTCCATTTTTGAACGCTGGACGCCTATTTGAACATTTACCGTATTTGAACGCCTGACGAGTCTCGTGTTCAAATGGTGAACGCATAGTGTTAAAATTCTGAACTTCAGGCCCAAACAGATTCCTCAATCTGATAATGTATGTTTTTCGGAAAATGATAGAGGCTAAAATAAGAACTATGAAATTGTACAGCATTCCTCTAGGTCTGTGCAAACAAAACAGCGTCTGCCTGAATGTCTGCCCGTGACGTCACAAGACCGTTGGCCAATTCGGACAAAGAACAAAGTATCCGCTCGATCTTCAAATCAAGAATTATTTTTTTACTTTTGAAAAAGGCGTAATGTTCCCGTTTTTCGAAATAGATGAAACTTGAGCACGAACTAGAATTTTAGGACCAAGCTAACAAAAGTTAGGTGAGTTTAGGTGGGGGAAAATCGTTAAACAACGTACACTTTGGGAGATCCTCCATTGAAAAACGTCAAAAATTATATTTTATATTGAAAATTGGCGTAACCTTCCCGCCATAATTTCAAGATAAAAGTTACATAAATAGAAAGTAGACATTTTAAACTTTCAAAATCCATGCGAACTAGGTTGCTACCTTCTGATTTGATCATTTGAGAGGCTAATAAGTAACAATAACAGCACCTGCGCCACACAGTTAAGGAGAGGGCTCTGTTGCAATGATTACGATGTTCCGTTATGGTGCGCCTTTTTAATACGGAAATCATGCATGTGCATAAAGGGTTTACGTATTATCTTAATGTATAGAGCTTAATATCTATGTCGTTTATAAATGTTGTATCTAAATATAAATGTTGAATGTAAAGAGGCCTGTTACCTGTCTGGCAGTCGATCAGACCGCGTATTCTCTATTGGGATTGGCTGCACTGTAGTGTGGTCGTAAAATGGTCAGCGAATGTGTGAGCGTGCTTCCGTGGTTTAAAGACACGTGGAGGAGAGAATTAACTAAACAGAGGTGGTTTTTAGGAGAGTTTTAACATGAGGGTTGGGTATAACAGGGAGCTTGGAAGACTCCCAGCTCCCTGGGTATAGCTACGTGGGGTGGGTTCTGTTTCGGACTTAGATTATGTTTGGAAGATAAATTGTCTGGTTCGTAAGCTGTGTAAGTGCAAAACCTCTTACGCAGTGCGTCGGTCCCTACGCAGTGCGTCAACCTCTACGCAGTGCGTCACCCTCTACGCAGTGCGTCACCCTCTACGCAGTGCGTCACCCTCTACGCAGTGCGTCACCCTCTACGCAATGCGTCACCCTTTACGCAGTGCGTCACCCTTTACGCAGTTAATCGTTTGCATGTATAGTGTAAACTGGTAAATAATTGGGAACTAGTATACGCCCTTGTTATGTAAATAGTTTGTTTTATTCATGGTATTTGAATTATAGCTAGTGAACTTTACAAATTCTGTTTATCGATTTTTCTTGCCCTCTTATATTGTTTTGGGGAAGTTGTCTTTTCTTTTCAAGTTATTCCTACGCCAGCAGCACTAGACCGGACGTTACATAGGCTTGCCTCTAAAATCGGTTGCCCAGCCGACGAAGTCGGTTGCCCAGCCGACGAAGTCGGTTGCGCGCCGGACTGAAACACCTTCGGGTGGACCAGTTAACTTCCCGACTTTGCTTTTTTTGCCTTCTATTCTCAATAGTGTTGACTACGAGGCCGAACTTGAAAGGCAGTTTCAAAGTTTCTTTTGCGAACGATTAGGCTACCTACAAACAAACATAGCCAATGATAAGACTTCAAGAATTTTTCCTTCCTAAAGTTCCGTTATGGAATTCCTGCCAACTGGTGTGACCTACCTAGGTTTAAAAATCCAAGGCCTCGTAGGCGACAATTCAACAAAAAAGCTACATCATACCTCACTGTTACCTATGAGAAACACGATCGATATTCTCCACACTCTGTAACTACCAACCAAGGCTTCGTAAAAAGCAAAGTGCGGCAGTATGTCATACCAAATGTGCAGTAAAAGAAACAGGTTTCCTTTTACACAGAAATCTTTAGAAATAACGTATAGAGGAAGTCAGAGCAGGGAGTTGTTGTTCCAAGTAACAACTCCCTGGTCAGATCGGCATTGACCACAAACAAAGAACGCACCTCCGTGTAATAAAACCCTATAAAAAATGTAGAATTTACCACTACCAAGGCTCAAAGTCATGCACACCCACACATCTAAGAAGAAGGCATTGAAAAACAAGCTTAATTACATTCGCGCCCATCCCGCTTGTTTCCGACCGTCTATCTTTTGCCTACCAGAAGACGTCAAATTCGTTACAAAAGGATGTTGCATATCCATGACTGTTTCAGTTAATCTAGTCACGCCTACAACACTGGCTATTTGCATATGATTACCTTAGATACGGCCCTTGGAGATACATCGTCACTTCTGTTCATGCATCCACGTATCAATTCGGTACAGCGACATACAAGTTTGGTACAGTGACGTATTTTTAGTACAACGACGTGTAATTTCTGTACAGCGACATGTGTTTTAGGTACAACGACGTATCATTTTGGTACAGTGTCATATGTTTTTGGTACAACAACGTATCAAATAACATCATCATTATATTTGGTGGCCCTTTCCACGCGCCAAAAGTAAACAATGTCTGCAGCGTTGGACTGTGTAGTAACGGTCGTTGGGCTGTGTGGTAAAGGTCATGTTTATTATTTTATGTTCGTGCGGCTAAAATTTCAGAGCCAGATGTTGGGCGAATCTTATAACAGCCATATCTCTCTCAAAATAAGTCCGATTGGGATAAATTTGGTATCATTGAAGAGAGAATTGAATGGAAAAGGCAACGACAAAAACTTCATAACCCCCCCTTTGTCAAGAAAAAAAGGAAATAATAAGATAAAGAAAACAAAGAAAAATATAAGAATGACGTCATCCTCTTAAATGTGCATATTAATAAGCAAAAATGAATTCATTGAAATCTACATATTCTAACTTTTATTTTATACTTAGGTCTTATTAGAAAATATTCTTCTAAATTAGGGTTACATTATGCCTAAGTTGACGTTTGACCTTGAAAAATTAGTTAATTACTTAAATATGCAAACTATCAGTTAAAGGGGTATAGTTGATGAGTTGGTGGATTAAGGTTTGTACGTGTGTATAGGGCTTCACTGCAGGCTCTAAGTCCTTCCTTGCGTGGAATATTAGTGTAGAGTGTAGTGACATCGGCTGTGACTAAAATTAACTTTTCTTACAAAGGGTGCGTGTCAGTTTTGGTTGATTTGGTTTTTATGGTTTATGAAGTGGGTTGTGTCTTGGATATGGGAGGGTAAGGCTTGCACAAGTGGGAGTAAAAAGTAATCATAAAATTTGGATATTTGCGCAGTTGAACAGGTGCATCCCGAAACAAAAGGGCGTCCTGGGTTATTTGGTTTGTGAATTTTTGGTAGAAAGTATAAGTTAGGGCATGACGTATGTTTAGGAACGAGGAAACGCTTAGTTTCTTGATCCAGGTCTAAATGTCTACTGTCTACTACTATTTTCAAAGTTACTGTTCTGTCCCAGTGTGCGCATCTTCGATTTGTATGGTTCTATTTTCTTAAATTTCTGTTCTTTTGCTTTGTCATTTGCTCGTCGTCGTTGGTTTGAAAGATTTGTAAATCTTTTGTAGCTCTTCTGCATTTACGAGCTTTCTTCTCTTTTTGTTTGTATGTTCCATTCTTTTCCTTGTTAAAGTAGGAGGTTATCAAGCCTTGTTATGTGTCACTGGTGAGGTGTTTTCCCAAAGTAGGTCATCTTAATTGTTACCTGTTCAGCAATGCGTCTAAGTTTCCTTATTACCTCAGTCATCGTTTGATCCCTTTGATGGTATATAACGAGCTCTGACTGGTCGTATTCACAGCACGTGCCAAACACAAAGTATCACGAACACAAAACGATGTATGTAGTCACGAACACAACAATTGCACACCACGCTGACCCAAGATGTCAAAAATTTTGAGCATGTTTAAAAATTATTGGTTGTCCACGCACAAGCACGATCTGTTCGGGATGTGTTACGAGTATGCCGAGCTTATCATGAGATTGGTTCATGCTAAGGGCGATATGACAGGAGATCAAAGGTGATGTCAGAGCTCGTTATATGTCGTGTTAAGCATCGCGGAAGTAGCTTTAGCTGACATGAAGCTTGGCAAAAAACCTTGCGCCACTCAATATCAGTTAGTATAAAACACACACACATATACATATATATAACTATAAATATATATATATATATATGTATATATATAAATATATATATATATATATATATAAATATTTATAACTGTAACTATAACTATAATTATAACTATTGTACTTGCAGGCAAGTACGCATCTATGCCCCTCGGAAAACACAGCTTACACCTGGCAGTATAATCGTTTAGTTTCGCCCCTTGGCAGTTTTGCCAGAGAGCCGAGGTGACTTTGAAAAAAAGTACACTTAATTGTAGGTTATTAAACTAAATGATGGTTGACAGTTTGATACAAATATTACTACTGTGTTCACTAGCGGTTATAACGAGCACCTGCAACTGTGTAGAGCCTGGAATGGGTTAGATTAGATGAGGTTTAACGGCCCAGTTTCCAACCAATTGGTTCAAGTCGAGCCGGCCACGGCCTTTTTTCCAGTTGTGGCTCACCGGCTTGTTTTCCCCTTACTCCATTGCCTATGCGGAGCAGCACGCACAACTGCAAAATGTTCCATTTTTAAAGTCTTTGGTATGACTCGATCTGGGAATCGAACCCGGGCCTCCCGCGTGAGAGACGGATGCTCTACCACTAGACCAAACACGCGGTCATCCTGGAATGGGACAAGCCACTGAAGTTTGAACAGTGCTCTTACGTTTATAATTCCGTTGACTCAAACACAGCCCATGTGCATAATGTCCAGGGACCTCTTACGCTCTCAAAATATCAGGGGCGCTGTAAGAAATTTTGTTTGGGGGTGGGGGCAAAATCAAGTCAGTATGCAGGTAGGTTTGGACGATCCTCCTCCCCACCGTTGGGGCGGAGCGTACAAGAAACTTTTTGGCTTTACAAACCCTCCATGCAGATGACCGGAAACGGCACTTTCCGAGTGTTTTAAGCTGCATGTACCCACTTTTTGAAATATGGATCCTATGTCTGCACTTGGCAAATATTGGGGGGCTAAACAACCTTTAGCCCCCTCACTTTTTTCATTGGGGGCTGATCCCCCAACCCCCTCGTTCCGCCGCCACTGCCGCTCCGAATATTGCAGGCATATGGCTAATGGCTTTTGGTAATTTGACATTTTCTTATGACTGAGTTACACCAACAAGCCAGGAAAAATCTGGATACGCTAGTGCCTACCCCTCGGAAAACGACTGACTACACGACAACATCAATTACTGACAACTTTTGATTTGATTAGCAAATTTTTTCTTATAACAGTTTAGGGCCTGATCTAGGGTGCGAACGCCCCCTATTCTTTGCAGAGCAATGTGTTTTTTTATGGAACAAAGAATTGACTTCAAATGATGCACCAGATTTCATCTGAGGGTTCTTAAATATTCAAAATTTCTCAAACGTGAGGAGGACACCCCTCCCTTTAATGCCCTATCCCTTCAGACCCCTCCCCTAGGCCGGGGATCAAGGCCTGCAGTTGGCCCCCTCCAATAAAAAATCCTGGCTACGCCAGTAATTCCATTAAGTTTTCTAAGGTGTTTATAATTAGTTGCGTGCTTTTAAAGTTAGTACAGGCACCGGTCTTGATGGAATCCCCGCTAAGTTTTTAAGGGATGGGGCAGACGACCTAAATACCAACTGACTCACGTAGTTCATTTATACATTGAAACCAATAACGTTCCAGCAGATTTCAAATATGCCCGTGTTAAGCTGTTTTTCAAAAAGAATAGTCGGTTGGATGGGGGAAACTACAGGCTTATGAGTATCCTCATTATTTCCTCAAATTTACTATAAAAGAGCTATTTTTGTCCAGATGTAGAAGTATCTGAATGATAATAAGATTTTGTATGGCTTCCAATCAGGTTTTAGGGCAGACTTTTCCACCGATACCTGCCTCATTCATCTAAGTGATTTCACCTGAAGTCAGTCCTCGGTTCGTAATTATACCGGGATGGTTCTGATAGACCTGCAAAAGGCCTTCGATACAGCTAACCATCACATTCTTTGTAAAAATCTTGAGGCTATTGGTTTTTAGACTACACTGTAAAAAATTTGGGGCCAGTTTAGCCCAAAAATTGGGTGAAACCAGGCTGCCACCAATTTTTGGTGTAAAATCAGTTTTCCTCACTGTGGGAAAAGGTCACGTTTCCCCGACTTGGAAAAAACTACTTTTCCTTGGAAAGGGGTGTAATTTAACACCATAATATGGGGAAATCCCAGATTACGCCATATTTTGGTGGCAGCAAAGTTTCATCCTTAAAAGTGGGGTAACCTAATTACATCTTCTAATGGGGTAAACTCCCATTTCCCCTCCAAATTGGTGTAACAGCAAACAAATACATAAATAAACAGATTAGAAGAGTGTTGAATTTCTTAATGAATTTATTTCAACTTTGACTATCTTTGTAAATCAGCATTCCTATGTGGGAGATTGTGTAAATGAAACAGCTATAGAGCTACATCTTGAGTATTGGTAAGACTATGACAAGTATATTCATACCAAATAACCTTCCCGTATATTACCCCTCCTCACCTCATCAATCAAAATGATTGATGGGACTTTGAACACATGAAACGTATGTGTAGGTCTCAAAGACTTAGTGAGCAGTTTTAAGGCAATGTAAAAATACTCAAAGCAGTCAAAACTTCCCCTGCACTACCGTCCCGACTCATCCATCGATTAGCAATTAACTGGAATTTTTTCTCATGTAACACTTAAACCCATCACTCACAACAAAAAATACAAAAATGGTGAGATTTTAAGTAACAGTTAGTGTTACTTGATCCAACAAATGACAGACAATGAGTAACTGAGCAGTTAAATGGCGATAAGGACCGCATTCATGTCAATTAATTTTTACTATTTTCCCTTCCTACAACCTCACTCCCACCTGTTTAGTTTATAGGACTTTGTACATAAAACTCTCTGTCCATCTAACTTCATGTCCAGTGTTAACTTTTCACATGGATTATAAACTCAAATACTAAACAGTTATAAGGTTATGAAAGCATGTTCAAGTCAGTGTTATTTCCCCTGCACCATCCACTCCTTACCCACCCCCTCCCCCGATTTGTGTATGTATCACATTTCATATTTCTTTTCACAAATGAAAAATACAAAGATTAACTTAGTCAATATAAAATTTCATTTCATTTCCCCCGTCTGATACAATCCTTCCCTCTCCCTCTTCACCCATTGATTAAAAGTGGATAGCATTTTGTGCACAGATACGTTTAGTACATTTACTTCAAAAATGGAGAATAAAATAATTTACTGGGCAGTTTTATATGGCAATGAAGAGTCTATTAAAGATTTGTAACCTGTTACCGTATCACTTTTTACCTTAATCAGCATATTATGCATGTAACACCAAATTGATAGTACAAACCACAAAAATGGCGTACTTCAAATTAAACTGCTCTCAGTATCCACAGCTTACCCCTCATCTCAACTACTCCTTTTAGTTGAAAAAATGTTACTTTGTTCTTTTTTATTCCCTTTAACCTTTTCCTTTTCTCTTATTAGACCGGGAGTCCAGAGGGGTTAGCTTACCTGGAAAGGTTACCAATTTTCGTGTTTATTACTGTGTCTGGTATGGGTTCAGAGTCAAGGAACTGGCCGTCTGCCGGGTTCCTGGTGTTGGGTGGGGAAATGGGGATCACTGACCAAAGGGCCCCCAGGTAGGCTAGATGACCTAAATATGTAACCCTCTGAAGTCACCTCGTAATTAAAGGCCATATCCCCGGCATCTTATAATGAGGCGTGCCAGACATTTTAAATGTTGGGAGGGGTCTGTCAGACGCCAGTGATGACCCCGGGGGAAGTAAGCTAGATGACCTCGGAAGGTAACCCAACGAAACTTACGGCAAAATATTCAACGTACCTTGGTGAATAAGAAATGACCATCGCCAAATATTTTAAATGTTGGGAGGGGTTTGCCAGACGCCCTGAATGTGCCCCCCGGGGGAAGTTAGCTAGATGACCTCGGAAGGTTACCCAATGAAACTAACGGCAAAATATTTAGCGTGTCTTAGTGAACAAAAATGACAATCGCCAGACATTTTAAATGTTGGGA
>WURT03000030.1:193048-209817 GCA_009936505.3 Holothuria glaberrima
TTTCAAAATTACGCTTGGCTAGCCTCACAATTCTAGTAGCAGAGTCGAGAGCTTTCTTGTACCTCACATGGTCATGACAACTATTAGTCTGCTTATAGATTCTCCATGCTCTCTTCTTCTTCTTTCGCGCTACTTCTACATTGTACGAATATAAGTACATGTACGTATGTCCAAAATAAGTGGAGTTAACACTGAAGACATTCAAAGGTAGCCTATATCCACTTATATCATAGGACCCACAATTGCGAATGTTATAATATATGAATACTTACTGTAACAGTATTTAATTAATCAGGATATCACAGTCTCTGTCAATTATTCCAAGACAATATGCCAAACTGAGTTACATTTATCTGAACATTTAAATTTACAACCACCATCAACGTAAACAATAAAACTGATTTGGTTGTTTTGAAGAACTGTGCAGTACATTAAGTAATCTTACTTTGTTAATTAATTTTCTGTCTGCATTATTCTAGTCTAAACCCTACAAAATAACATCAGCTGAGTTACCTACAGTGGGACCCACTGTAACTCTATCATGAAGTCAACCACTGCTCCTCTGCCGTGACACCCGCATAACCCCCACCCACAATTTTTTAATGTTTCTCTTTACAAGTGAAAAAATCCAGTTCCGGCCGGATTTGAAATACTATCCGGCAAAGTCCAGTTCTGGCCGGAACCAAAAATTTGGATCCTGTGCATCCCTAGAAATGTTAGTTTCCTCCCCTAAAAACGTTAGTTTCCTCTCTAAGTTGCTGGGGAGGAAACCAACTCCCTTTCAGTTTGGAATGATGTGATACACCTTTGGTAATTATTTCTTTGACATGTTTAATTCAGACTTTGAAGTAAGTTTATCAATATAGCCAGCAATTTTTCATTAAAGACCTTGCATTTGCTTCTTACAGTCTGTTTTGCAATTAAAAACAATATGTTTCTTTACCTACAACAATTAAAACACAAATTTTCCTCACTTGAAATTTAATTTAAGTAGGGGAGGAAACTAATTTTTTGTAGGGGAGGAAACTAACGGACCCCCGCCTGAAGTACCCACCAGTTTGCCCCCAATAGGCTAGCCTAATATGTTTGTTAACACGGCTAACATAAGGCCTAGGTCTAAGTTGTTTGTCGCAGTTGTTTAGGGAACTAGCCTAGGCTACAGTATATATATTAACTTGAATAAATGTATTGTATATTGTGAAGAAAAAGAGGCTGGGGTAAGAGCACAGGCAGTCTTAGTCCTCAGTAAAGAACTGTGTGTTGTTTACCAAGAGCTCACTATACACAGTCCCACAGGATTATCTTCCTAAGCATGCCCTTTTATCAATTTGTAAGGCCATCATTCTTCCATACTTGCCTTACGGTACTCTTCTTTGGGGGTTTTCTTTTCCTTCTCATGTGAGTAAAATACATACTTTGCAAAAACGGATTGTAAGAATTATTTGTAATGCACCAACCATACTATGCTCATACTGCTCCCTTGTTCTCTCATTTGAATATTTTAGCTGTATTCGATATTTGTAGGTATCAAACCGCAACTTTCACTTATGCGTACATCAATGATTTGCTCCCCTCTAACTTTAATAATTTCTTTGAGGACCATATCTGTTATTATCATACTAGGCAAGGAAGTACGACTTTCATTGTACCCCACTTTTATAGACTGAAGAGTAGCCAGCGTTTTGTTAAATATACAGGTCCAAAACTTTGGAATGACCTCCCTATTGTAATTAGAAGAAGGCCCTCCCTTATTTGTTTTAAAAGTCACTTAAAGTGTTTTCTCATTGCTAATTATGTCTGTTAAAATCAACCTGTGTTGTTCTGTACTGCATTCTTTCTTTTTTCTTTCATTCATATCGAATGGTTCATACTTTGTGCTTTCATGCTTGATATATAAACGCTGTAGTTTATCTTTATGTGTTGTTTTAGGGGACTATACATAAGCTTTTTAGAGCTTCTTTGGTTTCCCCTCAACCTTTCATTTATATTAGGTATGTATATTGTTGCTATTATGAAAGCTACTTAACCAATTAGGTTGTTTCCTATTTATGCATTATGTTAACTATCGGTTGGAATAAAGTTCGACTGAAAAAAAAAAAAAAATAGCCTCATTGGCACACATTGACACGCAATCAGAGTGCGTCGGTATATCGATATATCAGGTATACCAGGTATTTCACTCATACCCATACCGGTGGCATTGAAAATTTTTGAAAACGATTATACCAAAAATACCAGGTATCCCCGAAAACCTGCCCAAGTACCTGGTAAAAATCATACCCGATAGAAATATTGAACCAGATAATGCACGCAAACTTGCCATTCCTATTACTGCTTCTCACTGTTCACCCTGTGCATGTTATGATCAAATTCCGGACAGTAACTGCTATGCACACAATCTTGGCATGTGTACTGTTTTCCAACACGTGTTTCATTCAGTGCACACAGTGGCTGAAGCACCGGTCTGTTTGCGATGTTAGAATTGGCAGCTTGAACCTATAACAGGTACACTATGTATTTACGTACCAAAGCAAGTGCCAAATATGGGGCACAGAAGGTTGAGCAGAACAGATCCTCTGCTATGAGGAAAGCACGAATACAGCACGGTAATAGTAGCTCCAGGTAATGTTGGGGCCCTTTCTGAACATGCTATGACTAATAATGGGCTCAAAAAGTTAACCATAATAAGCGCAGTACACACCAAGTTTCCAAGCTGTAATAGTTTCGTTCACACATGTAACTGTGATACAGTTTGTCAAATACTCTGGCAACTCGTCAGAAACTGATATTGCGCAGTACGTACGTTCGTACCTGGTAACTATTAGTGGATATGAACAGCGCCTGGTATGTATCCGATTACTCATACAGGGCCTCTTAGTGTGTATAAACTTTACCTCGTGCTCGTTTTTATACCGATTCTGCGCATTGCAGCTGGAATTCTTACCTGGTAAATCTCATGCATAGTGCATACCGATTATAACTCGACTACGTACAAGCGTTCAGTACTGCTGTTTTCGTACCTGTGAACTAGTGTACACGCAGCGTTCATGCATATAGCTAGGCTAGCACAGTACAAGGTGTACGTAAGTAGTGTACGGGCTAGTATTATTAACGGGTCGTAGCTCGAAATGAAAGTCAAGTTAGACTCTCGTGTTTTCCATACTTAATTTTTAATTCTTTTTAAAATGAAACCTTATTCAAATCTTCGAAATATCTTGCTGCAAAAGAAGAGAAAAAGATAGGGAAAATATTGCTGCCATGAAAGAGTTAATATTTATATGTTGGCCTTGGGTAGAATGCGTGCTGTGTTTGGTTGATAGTGCAGTTAATGTGTGAAGTACCCGATCTGCGAAATTTTCCAGTGTATCTGGTAATACCTGGTACTGTATGTGTCAGCCGGTATATGGTTATCTGGTTTTGCTCGTACTGACGGCTCCTACATGCAATGGCACTACTGTACGTTTCTGCATAGGTACATGTACGTACAGTAAAGTTGGCACATTGTTCTTGTCTGCCATTTATTATAACGCAGCGTCGTGCACGACAAGCATAGATTCCGGTTTTCCGGCATTGCCACACATTGACCAAAGGACTTCGCCCATGCGTGAAGTCTTTAGTGCAATTTTTGGTCAAGCTTTGTCTAGCTTTGTGGCATGCTGATATAGCATGACCTATAGTACTCCTAGCTTCATTCCTTATTTTGAGCCAGATGTACAGTAGTGTAAACACACGTAACCTATGCAGTTAACATTACTGTACCACTGCGCGGGCCTGGGAGCATTTTCAAATTATATTTATGATGATGTTGAGTATATTTTTCAGCTGACCAGAAATATTAATCTGTATGTTTTATCTATTATTAAGTTTTTAAAGGAGTTCTATACTTTGGAATTTACAGGTTTGTTGCATTGTTGTCGTGTGCAGGTCTGTAGACATGTAGATGTGATGCTTGCCTTTTTGGTTTAAAAAGCATTAAAAATTAATTATTAGCCACAATTTCCATTAAAATCCATCAAATATTGACCATTTTCTGTTTTTCATCTACATCATGAATGAACATTGTGCTACAGGTACTTGTGCATGTTTGTGAGGTACAGAGAGGGACCTGTCAACTGGGTGTTACAGTATGTTATCCTTTGTGGATTCCTTGCTGAAGGCAGGCAAGGAATCTATGCGATGGTGATGTTGTGTGTGTATGTGACACTTTGCTTGTAAACGCTCTATCTCAAGAAGGATAACTCCGAGGGATCTCATACTTGATGTGTGGGTTGGCCATATTGAGTAGATGATCCCTATTGTTTTGGTGGAGGTCAAAGGTCATATGGGGTCACCAGAGGTCAAAAGGTCAAAACATTGTAAGCACTATATCTCGAGAACGGTAACTGTAAGGGATCTCATACTTAGTATGTGGATTGCTCTTATTGAGTACAGTAGATGATCCCTGTAGATTTTGGTAGAGGTCAAAGGTCATTTGGGGTCACCAAAGGCTAAAAGGGCTGTATAGGGTAGGTAATCCCTTTTGTTTAAGTGGAGGTAAAAGGTCATTTTTGGTCACAAGCCTTTCAAAAGGTCAAAACCAACATGATATCTCAATTAGGATACTGTAACTGTTAGGCAGGGCTCAAAATAAGCGGGCATCCAGGCTTAATTTGCGCCTGTTGATTAGAAAAAAGTGCCCGGAGACCTGGTTAAAACGGTACCCTGGCACTCTTTTCTCACGAAACTACTGCCCTGTGAAATTCCCCGGGCAAATTTTTCTCTAAGAAAATAATGCCCGGGCAGTATTTCGTTGAGAAAAACATGCCCGTACCCTGATTTCTAGTAGAAATTACCGCCCGAGTGTGTTCCAAATCAAAATCAAAATTGTTTAAATATGTAGCATTTCCTGAGTCGCCAAAAGTAGTTCCTGGTCCAGCCTCAAAGCTCCTGAACCAGGAGTTTATTTTGGTAGAAAGTAGCTCCTGGTATTCGAGTGCTTATTTTGACCCTTGATGTTAAGGATCACGTTTGTCATGTGGGTGATTCATGTTAGTACTTACAGTATATCCATATGGCAAGGAATCACTAAGCCTTTTGGCTTTCTGGTTAGTTTAGTTTAGCCTCCATTCCAAGGACCTTTAATCATTTCTTCGATCTTTTTTTTTAATCCTTTTCAAAAGTTGTGTGGAAGAGTTTATTGCTAGGTTATTTTCCAAAGAGACTCACAGATGATTATGCAAACAGAACCATACATATCTGTGCAACAAAGACTATGTAACTGGCATGAGAAAGGCATTTTCAGAACTTTTTTTTAATCTTTTGTAACTTTTGGCTTAAAGCTTACCTGTTGCTACATGATTGTGGCCAAGCAACTTGTGTTTGTTTGCACAAATGGATTTAGATATTAAGCTGAACCACGGAAATTGATTTTAAATTAGGATACAAAAACAGTTGAATGAAATAATCTATGGCGGTCCTTTAACAAATAGGTTGGTTAACTGGTTAACTGGCACAGCCCTTATATCAGTGCTTTGTAAACAGTACATACTCCAATACTGTAGATTCTCTAAGTGTGTAGGTAAGAAATATTATAGCCCGGGTACAGCAGTGTGTTAAAGAATGCCAGTGTTGGATAAGTTTGTTTTATGATTTTTGCTAAAAATATTTCACCTTTGTTTTTTTTGTTCCCAACAGCAACATCTACTGACAGCGACCGAGAAAGCACTGACAGTAGCAGGGGATCAACTGCAAGCCAACCGCAGAGTCCAACCAAGAAGCCAAAAAGAACAAATTCTAAGAAGGGGGTGAGATTTATAGTGTCTTTCTCTCACACTGACTAACTCATCTAACTGACTAACTAACTCACACTTTGTGATTTGAAGGCCTGTTCAACTAGCAGTATTGTAAAATTGGAAAACAAGGATATGTCAACAGTCTTCATTCATACGTGGTGTTCTTTATTTCTTACTAAAATGTTTCTTTCGGCATTTTAACTGCACTAAAATGTGCTACAGTATGTGGTGATAAGCAAAAGAGGTCTGGTCTTCAACAAATTTTTAACTGAAATTTTGACACTTACAAGTATTGTAAATTTATGTAATACAACCAAGAATATTAAAGTGATTCGTAGTTTTTACATCAGTTGACAATTACTTGTCACTGATCATTATACTTTTCAACAAAGTGGTGTATTTTGCACTTTTGTTTTGTTTAAATGCAAGTTTATTTCCTTTATTGTCTGCTTCGGACTGAAAGGTCATCGAAATCATTTGATCAGGGTCACTTAGTGTACATATTGTGCATTAAAAATTGTGATTGTGCTTTGTATAGTGGTATACTACTGTATACATTACTGCATTGTACATGGAATATAAGGCTGGCACCATAGCATAAAAAATGTCGCACAAGTTTGACATCTTGCAGGGGGTCAGATATTCTCCTTTGCCAAGATTAAATATTGAGATAGCAGGTCCAGATCCGATGTGCATTTACACTGCAAGCCTTGGCCTTGAGGACAGGTCCAGACTCTTGAGTATAATATCAGATCCAAATCTTGGATAAGAGCATCTCCTGATATCTCTACTATATTGCATGATTCCTGATTAAATCATTTTGGTAAGCTGAGAAGCATCATTATTACATCAGTGCAAAGATTGTATTTGTATGCACAAACCATCAATATGCTAGTGTAGGTTTCAACATTACTCAAGTTAACTTTTCAGTATAACGTAATGATTAGATGGTCAACCTTATTAGTACTATACTGTTGAACAAGAGTGAGTCTTTGCTGGATTACACTTTCTCATGCTGATTAGGTTGTTTTTACCATGACTTTGTATTCACCAATATCTCCCAATATACTGACATTTCCCATTGTTTTCTGGTATTTCCAAACACTGCACATCTGACTGACTGTCATGGCTGGAAAAAATCTTTCTTTCCCAGGAAGGGAGGAGTCAAACTGTCCACAATTTCTTCCATGTTTTCATGTACAAAAATGGTAAATATTCCTCCAATTGCCCAAAATTTCCCTCCATGTATGCAAATTTCCTGGGAAGGAGCCTCCCAGATTCCCATCCTTTTCCACCCATGCTAACTGTACTATCTTGGCAAATTCTGATGAGTAAATCCACTGGTAAAAGGTTGATGAAGCATGCAGTTTTTGAGTTAGTTACTTTGAACAGTAAGTTTTGTATCCTGTTAAGTGTATCCATTTGCTCACAAACTGTAATAAATTTATGTCAAAAGGTACAGAAGTACAGTACAGTATACCCTTTGAGGTTCACAGGTTTGGAGCGTTGAACAGCTTGGAAGAGTTTCCAGATTTCACAAATTGAAATCAAGTGGAAGTACAATACAGTAGTACTGTATGTTATAGCCAATGAATCAAACAATTAGATAACTCAGACTGCAATTATATAACTCTCCCAATAAGTATGCATTCTACATTACAGTATACCAATGAAATAGAGGTTCTGTAGCAAAAACTATAAATTTCTGCATCCTATGAAACAGTTCTCAAATTATGTGTTGCAGCCCATAGCTGGTTATTCTGAGAACTGTGGCAATTACTAGGATTTTTTGTAATCCATTTTCAATTTGCAAGTTGCCCACTTTTTGAGTTGCTATTTTCAGTGATCACTGCAAGCATTCAGGTCATGGCTTCAACCTACTGTAAGGCAACAATTATTGCAGCATTCTTTTGGACTGACTGAGCCCTGAGTTTTTGTCTCCCTGGAATCCTGGATTGCATAATATTGTTATATGTATTTCAGTGCAGTAACTGTAACAATCACAGCAGGTGTACTAGATTCCCTGTGCTCACCAACCTGGCTTAAGCTGTGTTTCTGGTCAGTTGAGTCACCTTTGGGTGTTAGGGCCGGGAAAATGTACTGTAGCAAAGCCAGTAAATGTTTAATGTCACAATTTTGTGATTGCATAGTGATTAATCCCATATTTGTGTAGTGTGGAGCGTGGTGGGCAGTTATTAATTATAACAAGTGTAGAAGTCAGAAAAGATCTTATGACCACTGCATTTTTCATGGATTTTCATGAGATTGCAAGATGAACAGAAAACAGGGAAATTCTTAGATGTTGAGATTGATTAAAATCAGGGGAATACCTGGTTTTCATGTAAATGGCATTATTGCAAATTGTAATTGCATTGTTACTGAATGTTCTCTCTACAGTACATGCAATTTGGGATCAATTGCAACATGCTCACATCCATAAGAATAAGCTTGAAAACTGAGGTTTCAGTGAAAGAAAGTGAGAATTATTGCCTCAAAAAATGAGTACCGTGCCGAACCACATATTAAAGAGTGGCGATTCGGAATTCCACTTTGGCAACCACTGTAATTTAACTGTAACTTGTGGATTGGTCTATATTGTCATCTTCTTTTGTCTTTTCAGTCTGGTAGAGATTCAAGTGGTGTTTTGGATGTGCCTCCACCCGGAGGGGACAACATCATCATCAGCAATCCTTTTGAAGACAATCCCACAGCAGCTCCATCGCTGCGCAGCCTGAATACTTTTTCCAGGCAGCTCAACCAGCAAATGATGAACTGTCATTTCAATCCTTACCAAAACTCTTTCCACACCAACATGCCTCCATCTGGATACAACAACTCCATGTATAATAACCACTCCAATTCGTCGAATGGTCCAGTACAGCCAATGATGTACAATTCCCAAGGAGGACCAATGTTTCCCTGTGGTACCTGCCACAAAGAAATCGGTGATGCTGATGCGATACACTGTAGAAGCTACTGTAATTTTTGGTTTCACAGGACTTGTGTTGGACTGGTTGAGTCAGCGTATCGGTTGCTCACAACTGAACCCTTAGCAGAATGGGTATGTGATAAATGTGTTCGAGAGAAAAAAATTCCTCTTGTGAGGGTTAGAACTCAGCAAATTGCATCTTAGCACAAAGTTATTTTGTGTACAGTAGTATAAGGTGAGATGCTTGTCTTCAGTTAAACAACTGTGGAAGGACAGCCTTCTTTGATTCACATGAGGAGAGTGTGCATACAGTATAGGGTATGTCTCAGCCTCTCAGGTGGTGATCAATTCAAGCACATTTGGATGGTATCAGCTTCAAGTTAGTATGTACTTGTAATATATCACAAACTGAAAAAGGTGATGTATAGAGTTGCAGATGTTTAGTCTATTCTTCATGGCCAGTGTCAGGTAGGTGATTGATTTTAGTGGAGATGAGTCAGCAGTATTTAAACTGTAGAATGATTTGTTTACACATCAGACCTGAATGAAGAACATAGATGATACATGAATGGTTTTACTTGGAATTGTGGGTATAATGGATACAGATGCCATCTGATAGGAGTATTTGTAGTTGCCATAGCAATGGAAATACCCCCATTTCATCCATAAGTAAAGTAAGCCATGAAAATTTTAATGTTGATTGTTTTGGACTTGTTAAGCTTTATTTCTTTTTGTGCCTGAGGGTGAAGTCTACAGGGGTTGTGGTGGGACTAGGTGGGAGGAAGTTTTAGAACTGTGCATCATGTTTAGCTGGTATGGCATGTAGTTGAAAAAGGGTAAGGGTCAACATTATATCGCAAGTTAGTTGCCAATCTTCAGTCAGTTTGTTGTGTTTTGTCCTAGATTTGTAACAAATGTTTTCATCACAATCTACTGTACATTACAGACATGGGAAAAAGAAGGTTATGTTGCTACATTCTTATTTAAGTATGTGATCAACTTAATCGTACAGTATCTGTTTTGTATTTCATAATTCAGTTTGAAGGGATTTGTACAAGTTCATTTCTTCAGGATTTTCTCTGTTTAATTTTAAATATCACTCACTCTTTGTTAAAGCTTACACCTGTAGGCACACAATCATTCTCACCTATTTCAAAAATTTAATCAAATATCAGATTTATATCTTTTTGTAAATGGAGCAATAATCCTCATTACTCTAAAGAAAGTCTCAGTGCTTTTGTGACTGTGAATTGATGTGACTGCACAGTGCAATGTTTTGAACTTTGCTTTGAGATAGTTTCAGCATGTGTATTGGTGTTGCAAGGATTTGCTTTGTTTGGACCCAGAATGTTACAGTATGGGGGTCTTTTCAGCATCATGTTATCATAATATAATAACCTGGAGTAAAACAAAGACTCCCATTTATGGTACAGTGTAAGCAGTAGTGTTGCTGCCAATGAAAATGTTTACTGCACATGCATGCTACACAAGAAAGTACTGTCTTACAACATATTTCACAAGTGTGAGATGCCAATGTACAGAAATTTTGAAACGGAATATAGTTTAACGATACTGCTGTCATGCTGGAAACAATAGTCCTCACAGTGGTGATTGCAAAGGACACTTTAAAAATAGATAGCTACATACTGTACTGTAGTAGTGGTTAGAATCTGGTAACAGGGAGAGATTGTCAACGTGAGATTACTGCACATGACTGTAGGAAGGATGATGTTAACAATGGGTTTGATAAGTAAATTAGTGCTCTGCAGTATCACGGGCCTATGCACCGTGATACTGTATTGCACTGAAGAACTTTATGCCCAAGTTACAAATCACTAAAAATGGCAAGTGTAGTATTCTTGTGATGTCCATAAGAATACCCCAGTCACTCCCATGAACAAGCGTGATAGTGTTAACAAAGTTGAAGTTGTTTAAAAAAAATAATCTTACTCACTAAGTACCCACAGTGAAACTATAGGAAGGAGGATTATGTCCAACACGTTGTGTATAGGGGGGTTTCATTGCCATCGCATGATTGCGTGTCTCTTTGGTTTTGAAAGGCAAGCGTCTATTGTGTTACAGTAGTATCAATGGTTATGTCGTGCATGTGTGTGGCAAACACGCTTACTACACGGGAGTGTTGCCCTTCACTGCCAGGCAATACTGTGACGTCACTTGAAATCGTTCAACTGGAAAAAATTATGTCAAGGAATAGTCATGCTGGGTAGTCTTGGTAATTAGAGCTGTAGATGGTTTGATTTTCATATGCAGCAAATTATTATTTCTAGAATTTCTGTCCAAAGTGAAGGGAGAGGCATATTTCCTTTGCAATCAGTTAAGAGTCTTATTTTAATAAATAGGAAAGAAAATGCTGCAGAGGTTTTTATTCCGGCCCAGTATTGTTGCCTTGTTACTCATTTTCATGCACACATACTGTACATGTACATGTACTTTCAAAATCTTAACAATTTAATGATGGCATAGTATGTTACCTGTTATATTGTAGATCATATTTATACTGTAGCAGTGCATCATAAGTTTACAACTACACTGAAGATGTCAACAAAATTACTACTGTATACAATTTGACATGAAAAGTTCCATGCTGAGATTTGTATATCTTGATGAACTGCACTCCGTCACAGTGCAGTGATCTAGCAAAGAAAAGTGAAAGAAGGGTTTAATGAATTGTAAATGCAGTTTATTGTACATAGTTCATTCGTATACATGTACAATTATGAGTGAAAGGGAAAGATCTTTTGGAAAAGTTTTTCTAAACCTTTGTTAATGTACAGCACCCTCTTTTATAGTGGATCTTTAAAGCAAGTAACCTGGGGATCCACGGTAGGCATATGAGATATTGTCAAATTAGGTGGGGGATATTTGGGGGGTATTTTCATGGAGCTATCTACAGTAGGAGTCCACTTAATGGAATGCCATAGATTTGAAAAGAAACAAACTTTGTGACACAATCAAAATTTGGGGAAGCACTGCTCCAAATTACTCCCT
This sequence comes from Holothuria glaberrima, assembly GCA_009936505.3. Classification (NCBI taxonomy): domain Eukaryota; kingdom Metazoa; phylum Echinodermata; class Holothuroidea; order Aspidochirotida; family Holothuriidae; genus Holothuria; species Holothuria glaberrima. Next base: position 204,758 of record WURT03000030.1, read on the forward strand.
ACTACCAAATCAACCCCCATCCCCATCCTACCACCAGGGGTTAAGTGCTCATACTGTAGAGGGGGTTTTATAGGATTCCTCGGGGCTCCTTATTAAAAAGAAAACATTAATAGAAAGGATACCTTCCTGTTTTTGGTGGGAGGAGAGGATGGTTATCATCACAAACATGATTTTCAATTATATAAGTTACTTGTAAACCATCTGCATCATGGAGGTTAATATCATAAGTCATCATTATTAGATATTTGATAGAGGACGCACTAGTGGAAAACATGTTGTAAGTTTGGTACAGGAATCAAGATGGACCAAGTACAGTAATTCACTGATCTGCATTGTTTTCAGATTTTCATTTTAACAATTTGCCTGCATAAAAGTAAATTGACATGAACTGAACTTACACTTTTGTATTCCTAAAAGAATCATTATTTACTTGGATGCTGTTACCGTGTGGAAGGGGTGGGGATAAGGGTGGGGGTAACCAGTGGGAGTGGAAGGAGATTTAAAAGATGGTATTTCAGCCTTTTGTCTTTGGAGCTGGCTAAACCAATTCAGGAACAATAGGACAAAAGTCTGCTACTTTATGGATTGAAGGTCTGATAGACCAACAGTCTGACATTAGAAGGGTGTTAGGTCAAGCAGACTATCAGTCTGTGGACCTCCAGTCTACAGGACCTTTTGCCTCCACATGGACAGTTGTAACTGTTCAGACCAGTCGGTCTCCCCAGTTGCAGTATACTGTAACAAGCCAGTAATATTTTTCAAGTGTGTAAGAATGGACATTTAAATCACTAGTTGAACAATATCTATTACAACAGAGTGTGCCAGGCTGCTATGTAAAATGTACTTGTATAATGGGGTTTGCCATGCAGGCTCAATGCCATGTATGATTTTTAGAATTAGATGGATTTAGTAACCTTTCATGTACAGTGTTTCTTCTGTAGGGAATCGTTGTTTAGCAAATTGCAATATGATTTGGTTCGAGGACTAAATTTTGTTTCTTTCTTGTATATTTATGATGTGTGTAAGTTTGTACAGTAAATGGTAGTCAATGTGAATACAATGCCAACAACACACAAAAGGTGTAATTAATGAAGAAAATATATATACACCTTTTGAAGGCAGAAAAGAAGTATAATATGGTATTGATTTGAAGTCCTCATGATATCACTGTGTATTTATCTCATGCAGCAGTTATACATTTTAAACTTTGCTAATGGATGAAGCATGGTCATAGCCTTAGCTAAGCAAGGGAGGGTTGAAAGCATTCTCTTGTTCATCCATGAATGTGCAGAATGTTCATGCACCTTTCATGTAGGAGGCTTTTTAGTCAGCTTTACTTCCTTCTGCTTTTAGTCTATCACTGTGCTGTAGTCCAGGCCCCAGTGTCTTAGGCCAATACCACAGCTGCAAAGATTTACCTTGAGCACTAGACTGGAGGCCTTCCTTGAGAAGGCCACCCTTACAGTTGAAGAAAGGGGCATTGACCCCTGATATCATAAAAATTGGCCTCAAGGCCATGGTAGATCTCCAGACCTTGGACACTGTACATTAAGCCCCATTGTGTGGGATGGAGATGAAAATTTTAAAGGGTGGAGAATGTGGGTTTGTAGGGAAGGTACAGTAAGAGGAACAAAATTAGCTGGGACGGGGAGCATCTAGTTTTGTCTTTTGCAGTTTATACACATTTGAAGTCATAACGGTTCATTCCAGAAAACTTATCATGTGCTTCATGTTTGAAGTAAACATTAAGTAAAAAGCAAACAGTACTTTGGTAAGTTTGAGCTCATAGTTTAAGACTTTCCTTTTTGTGCTTACTCTCTTACTGTAGAGTGTACTACTTTTCTTTTAAGTCATACTTCTTGGTAGATTACAGTAAGCAGTAGTATTGCTCCCTGTTTTGAAAATCCATACCCCATAAGGTTACACTTATGCATTGTATACTGTAGTTGCTTAATCAGTGTTCATGACAAGAAAAAGTGTGTAAATACAGTAGTGTGCATAATTTTATGCAAGCTCAAGAGACATTTGAGAAGAGAAAACTATAGCAATATATACAGGGACAGGCTAGTTGTGTAAGTCGTAAGACTGTGCAAGTACATATTAGACCAGGCAGTCATTCCAATAACAGTCGGTGTGGTTGGCTTTAGCCGTGGCAAAGTGAGATGGAATTGCAAGTGTTATTGTCCCATGTGCATTTATTGCATTTACGCTGCATATCTTTATGCACAGCATAACATTGTTTTGAATTATAACTTAAAGGGAAATACTGCATTTGTTTTACAGAAAACTTTCGTATTTTTTAAACCAATATTAATAGATATAGAATGATGAAAAGTTCAGGTAATGCAGTATGGTTACTTTCTTTTCAAAAAGTAGGGCTCTCACAGGAAGAAATTTGGTCATTTGTTGCACAAAATTAATTTGTTCACCCAATCTTTCAAAAATTCAAAGGATGCAACATTCGTTACTCTTGTACTGCATTATATTTTGAAGAGATAAAGCTGTTGCTAAAGTTTATTGGTGAGACTGAATGGTTTTATAATGATAAAGGCTTTCTCTTTGTACAGTATGCCATGTTGGTGCATTTTAAAAGCAATATTTCCCATTAAGGAAGTCCTTACCCACTTTGTAGGTATGGTGACTTGTGCAAATCTTACACAATTTGTAGTGAATTTGGCCTAGGTGTGCTGATGATGTACACCCACAGCAGGACAGCAGGTACTATTGTGATGCAATGAAAGCTTGACAGACAGATGGCTATGTAGTTGCATACTTTAGTGAACCGTTAAAGGGCACACATAGTCACTGTAGGCACACTAGAAAAGTTACTCAGCTTTATTTTTTCATTTTCTTATGGCAGGTTTACATATTTCCAGATTTTCATGCGCTAGTCAGCTGTAAGAACCATATGGTCGTCCCTTGCAGTTCCGGGCCAATCACAGACAAACTATAGCTCAGAGTTGAACTGTTATAGTGCTATACAGGAGTATGAACAGTCTTTAAGGCCAGAAGTCAAGTTGAATCATAGGAAACAGTTGTGCAGTATCTATGGTAACAAATTGCTCAATGAATATAGACCATCTCTCTAGGGGGTGGTTAATTAGAGCAGCAATGCTTTTTTAGTTCACATAAATATGTCATGTAATGTTGGAAGTGGTAATAATTTTTAAAGGGAATAAGCAGTCACAATAAATTTATTTTGAAACTTCCAACTATTACTCAGCTTTTCATATGTCTTATAAATATCTTTCATATTTTCTGAACATAACAATTGAATATTAAACAAACACCAAGGAAATTGTTCTGCATAAATTTGACAATTCAATGCCAACAGCATTGTGATTTAAAAGAACCATTAATGAATTAGGATACCAGTTATACTTATTCAGATGAGGGTAACTATATTTCCCCTTTTATCATGGACCAAGTTCCATTTTACCTGGGACAACTTGCATTTTACACTGTGAAGAGAGCATGATTCTTTAATTGTCATTCTGACACGCAAGTACTTCGCACTCATATGTCATCTTGGGACCGGTATTTAAAGTGAGAAGATAGCCTTGATCATCAAGATTGACAGCGATGTTAATTAGATAACATTTATATGCCAATGTCAAGGGTTTTATGTGTTTTGTCATTTTATGTCCAAGGTGATGAAATAAAATTGTAGTAGGCTTTACTTTATTTAGAAGCAGTAGGAAATTAATGTTGGAAAGTCTTCCAGGGTTAGAAATAAACTAAAAGAATGAAACAAATATTTTGCTAACTGTTTTTTCTTATTGTTCTATTGTCTTCCTCACTCTTTTAAAACAAATGATGTTCATAATTATGAAATCTTTAAAATATGTATTCTGGAAGTCTGTCTTTTACTGTAAAAATAACAAAACATATTGTGTAGTTTCTTAGTCTGTGAGTCCTGCTGACAAGTTGTGAACAGATCTACTCCAGTGTAAGGTAGCAGTAAATGGTTGATTACAAAAGGGCTTTTCCTTCAGGTACTGTACAGTTTATATCAAAAAGTATTCTCATCTTATTAAAACAACTGAAATACTGTAAGGGGTCAAGTGATAAAAAAAAGTTCTTTCAAATGCCAAAAAAGGCTTTCCATAAATTCATGATCCTTTTAACAATCCTATATCCCAAAATTTCAGTGCCTATTCAAAAGAATGTTTATAGTATTTGATAAAAGGAATGCAGAAATAAGTTCTGATAAAGCCTGTAAAGCAGTCTGTTGGTTGGTAAACCCTAGGCTGACACTGCCCTTTCCCGAATAAGCAGGCACAAACATCCATACTAGTGAAGACTGGGTGTATTGTTTACAGGTCGAACAAATCTTTCAGAGAAGGAAAGAAAAGATCTAACCTTTAGTTCTCAACCAAAATTTACTGGACCAAAACCTTTCAGGCTTGAGAAAATTCACATTGACAAATACTTTTGTATTCATTCCATGAATCTGAGGAAGTTGCAAAGATTCATTATGATTAGAAAATTAATGACAGCAGCACTCAGTTAATCATTAATTGACATTTCTGAGGAATACAGGCAATTAAGGAAATTACAATCCCTTCAATTAAAACTGATTTTTCAGTGTTCTAGAGCATCTATTCAGAAACTTGTTACTGGCTGTAACCACCACCCATATTGCAGCCCTCCACTACCTCAATATTATTGGGGAACTACACTGTCAGACTAGTTCAAGTGTTTGCAGTATTTCTGAACTTTATTTTAAACTTGGAACAGCCTTGCCATACAGAATCATTAATGTAAAACTGGTGCAAACTGAATTCTCATTGTTTGTACCATATCTGTACTTGTAACAAGAATTGACAGCTGGAATTTCTCTGATACTTGTAGAATACATCAACCCATCATTCTTATCACCCATAGGTCAGCTACTAAAAGAAAGGTCTAAGCTCAAATCAAGTTTTGATATATTAGAGGGGTACTCATTCTAAGCAATCTGGTGAAATTCCCGTTGAAATTTGATGTGTGGTTCTCAAGATATCAGCAAATCAAGTTGTCACATTTTCAACAGAAAGTGAACTTGAAGCAAGCACATA
>WURT03000030.1:243537-256632 GCA_009936505.3 Holothuria glaberrima
CTGGTTGTTTATAGGCCTATCTGTAAATTGTTTAGGATACGTTTTGTCATAAACTGTTTATTCTTCACCTCATTTTCCGTATTCAGTGAAGCTTTCGCTTTTGCAAAAAGTCCTATACGATACCCGAGGAATGGCGTGCCCTGCTCTGTGCAGTAGTTTTTTTAACGCTAGGCCTGAACTGTAAACGAACGTTAAGCAAGGCTTGGCCTATTACAGGTTACAGAGAACTATTGTACTACCCTCTTTACCCTAGCCTAGGCCTAAACCTGAATTAAAGCTGTTCAAGACCAGTGCTGGATCCAAGGGGGGAAGGGGGCCATTGCTCCCCCCTCCTAGAATTTGCAGAGCAAGGGAAAATTATATATTTGATGGTTGGCTGTAAATGAAAGATCTAAAATTATAGTGTAAAATATGCTCAAATTTAGTATCTTCATAATGTAATTTTTAAAATTTTCGCACCCTCCTCCCTCGGGCGCTCCGCGCCCTCGGCATGCGAGCAAAGCTCGCATGCTTTGCCTCCCCCTTAGCATTAGTTTCTGGATCCGGCACTGAAGACATATAAGACATGATACTGTAAGCGTTGAGACTTATTTCATAAAATCGAGTGCCCTGCATTTCCCTGTTTATATGCATCTAAACTCTTTGCAGTATATACATACATACCCTCATATCTATTTCATGCTAACGTTGTTACTTACATCTTCTATTCAAGAATTCAAACCAAAGCTATACTTAGTAGTAAAGCATTGGCTGGCTACCCTGGAAAGGCCTGGGTAATAAGTGCTATCATTTTAAGTATGTCAGTTAGTCCATGTGTTTTAATTGGTTTGATTTATTTTTTCAAAATTTATTTGAATTAGTTACAGGTATAAGTTACATTTAGGCCTAATGTTTTAGGGAAACATTAATTTCGTGCGAAAATATTTTCTGTAAATCCTCTTTTCATTTTAATTAGCCCATTACAGTGTACTACTTCAATCACAACCTACATTTATAAACATCTCTAAGTCATAACGATAAAAGTAGCAGATGGTAAATTCTCATTGCAATGATGCCCAATTCTTTACACATTTTTGGGTGTTCAGGTTATAATTCATTGACTACGAAATTTACCAGCTACAGTGAGATTTTGAAGTGCATAATGCTATAATAGTAAGATTTACTGAAATTGTGCACATAAAGATGCATTTTCTTTGTTAGGGATTGACTAGTGCGACAAAATGCCCTTATTTATTAGCAGTAGAGATTTTTGTTCACAAGAGATTTTTTTCATAGGTGATTTTTGTTCGCAAGGGATTTTTGTTTACAATTTGAATATCAAGGGGCCTTTGCAAAGCGATTCAAGAGAATTTTTCAATAAAATTTATTGGATTGACAGTTTGTCACCCTGGTAAACTGCTCCAAGAGACTTTTGTTTACTTTTCAAGTACCTTTCTATGGGATCATCAATCCGCAAAATGATCAACACCTTGAGTTATTTGTAGCGTCAAAACAAACACTACCATTACAGTATATGTTAATTTGTTTAATTTAACAGTAATCTTCAATTTCGAATTTGGTTCTGACCCTTTTGGAATTTTTCAGTCAGTGTCATTCAAATGAACATCCTAGGTTGAAAAACCGTTCTTCACCATACGATGTTGCATTAGAATGCCTATTAACTGATGCACATATTGTCGATTTGACTTTCTGATGAATCTAGAAATATCAAATCAATATTGATCTTTAATTATCACTACTGTCAGCTGTCAGTCATCATGTCAGTCCAACTTCCATCTTATCCTTATGGTTTCAGAGGATAGCCTGTTATCGAAAAATTAAAAAAAACCCTACACTCTAGTAAAATGTAATTACCCAACTATAAAGATATATTTGTAACTCCTTAAAGTTATTTTGCATTTTGCTTAATAGCTTCAGGTCAAAGCGGGTCCGTCAATTCCTGTTGAAGTCCAACTAATTACTTTTGGCATTGAGAATTAAACTTTCAAACTGCTTCTGACAACACCCAGTGATGAAATTCCCCGAAAAAAATTCTGCGTCAGAACACATTGTCAGTCAACTGGTACTGTTAGGTGTTGCCATCAGCTACAACTCTGCAAGAACTACAGACTATCCCTTCAAGATGTCTTACCATTGAAAGTCTCATTGGTCATCTAAAATGATGTCATCTGTATGCACAGCAGATGACCTTCTTGATTCAGATGCCTAAACACTGGAGATTCTGTATACGCAAACAGCATTCATAAAAAGTACAACACCAAAATATAATCATTCATTTCAATTACAGTTCCCTTCTTATCATGTTCTAAAGACTAAACGACTTGAAAAGATCTTTCGATGTGTACTTAAGTATTTCAATATCACACTGAAGGTAAAAGTTATGAACTAAGCATTGCAGATGATGTATCCGTCCCAGGGTAGGGTAGTTTAATAGGGGAAAAAACATGGGATGAGTGATCGCTATCATGGGGAGGTGTCTAAGGGGAGCGGATATCATCCTCCCCTTTGAGAAATTTTTGTTAATTTAAGGTTGCTTAGATGCAAAATGGTGCTGCTTTTGGATATTTTGGAACTGATCATATATGGCTGGAAAATGTTCATAATTTAGTGAATTCTAATTTTTGTTTGGGTCAAAGAGGAGAGAAGCCTTTGTTGTCTAAGAGAAGCGTATGTTGTCACATAGGCATAGGAAGCTGTTCAAGATTGGGGGGGGGGGGTTAAACCTTGTTTCGGACCGCCGTCCTGGGGGAGGGGTCTAAGGGGAGGGGTGTGGAAAATTTTCGGAAATTTAAGGGTCCTTGGATGCAATTTGATGCATCAGTTTGGACAAATTTTAAGGCAAATTACTGCAAAGTTTTGACATTTCTAAGCCTTTTGGAAAATTTGGATATTTGAGGGTCCTTAGATGTAATTTGGTGCATCATACATTTCACTCTGCTATGCGTTGTTTATCACTTAAACAAGTTTTGGTGTTTGCGTTCATATCAACTTTAAGCTGTGCTTATTAATTTATTGTTTTGCAAATTTTGGAGTTTCTAAAATGAAAGAAAAAAAACAGTCAATACCACACAAGTTGTCCTTTTTTCTTTTTTGTACGATGTATTCCTACTTTCCAATAGTTCAAATGAAAATTTTAAGACCCCATATAAACGCACAATTGTCAAACATAATTCACTATCAGAAATTGTGCGTATAAATACGTGGTCATGTCCAGTGTGGTTACGTGCGCTAACCACATTCTCTAGTTCATATTTGGTATGCATGACATTGGTCAAATAAAGGTCTAGGCCCTAGGTTCTCAAGAGGTTACCCGCAAAGTACATGGCCCGCTGAAGATTGGAGGAGCTCCAAACTTTAAAAGAAAAACAACGAAATTCTGGCTATAACAATACACTTAAACCAAAACCTCAAGCACAAGTGGCCCAAGGACCGCAACAATTAAGAATCCCTGGTCTAGGGGACATGTATTGCCAAAGCTATACTGTGATTCTGACGTATGCTGAAATTTAGTGAAATGAATTCTTAGAAACCTCAATTCATTTTACATTTTGGTCCGTTATGTTTATTCTTTACATGTTTCCTCACTTCATTCAGTTGTTTAATTAAAGATGCCACTTTCACAGTCTGGCCCATTTACTTGACTGTTTTTACTCATTCACACATACAAGATGCACCAACTATGAAATAATGTATGTTTTATTTTGGGGGAGAACATGGAATTGGCTTCGAGTGTCCGCCCTCATACCATTTCAGGCCAAGTCCTATCCCGGGACCGCCATGACAATGCCATACTGTGCTGTTACTGTTATCTTTTGTTTCGCTTTACATTATTTTAAGTCTATCACAAACAGTAATCCGTGTTTCCTTTGTGGCACATGAGATAATGCCGCATATAGGCCTCTTTCACCGAAATTCAAGGAATCCCGTTACAGCATTGTCAGAGTACTGGTAAAATATTACTTTAGGTAAACCTGGTGTTCGGTTCTCTCGTAACAGGTTAATATCCTGATTCCTGAACGTCACATAGGCTGTTATGAATAAGAAGTGAAACGTCATCAGACTTTTACTAAACAAAATACTTCCGATGACTAAACTAAGCAAAATTCAGTGTAAAAGAGGTTGTTTTCCTGTAATTTTAGTGATTCGGTTACGCTTTGCCTAAAACGGTGGGGTAATTTTACTGAGAGTTTCCTACTTTAATTTTAAGCAACGAAATGTGGGTACTATTGTGGAGTGGGGGATGACACGAGTGAAGAAGGAGCAGGGCGAGGGGGTAGGGTAGGTCAGTCGTATCTGAGGCAACAACATCTTTACTCCTAGACTACTAAGCATTCGTAAGCTTCATCAATTGCAGGGAAATATCAGCCAATTTTCTCGTCATGAAACAAATATTAAACCTAGAGTTCATTTCTATTAAACTTAACATAATTTATGTACCCCAACCACACAGAGCCCTCCACCACACCCCTATACAGCACTTGATGTTGACAACGGTTTCCTGCACGACGTGTTATGTGTTTAATCTCTCTGGATGGGGATATACGGTAATGGCTAATCGGTCAATATTGTCACTTAAATTATGATTCCTTGCCTAGGGCAAAAGGAATCCCTACAATCACGGTCGAGTGTGTGGATGTGTGTGTGCTTGCGTGTGTGTGTTTTTATGACGCTTAACATTGTATCACCAGCTAGTGATAATGGACAATTTTCATATTTATTATATGGATTCAATATTAAGACTCAAGAGAAAGAACCCTATTGTTTTGGGCTGAGATGAGAGGTCACGTGAGATTGAAAGGCCGAAAATCTTGTCAACACGATACCTCCAGATAAGGGACATTCAAACTTGTCATATGGATGCGTTATGGTCAGATCTGAGAACTTTATCGCCCTTGGCAGAGGTCGCAAGTTGTATGACGTCTTCGGAGGTGAAAGTACGAAAATCTCGTAAACTGAACAGGCTGTGAACTGTACCTCTGAATTGTGTCGTTCCGTGATCACCGAAAAAGGAGGACTGAACTTTTACACCATTCCAAAGATAAAATTATAGAAAACAACATATATCTTTACACAAACATAACTCTAGTTCATTAACTACTTTCTTTCTGATTTTTAATTATACTCCATTTTGAACACTTGTATAGGATGCTGTGACTATAAGATGATTAGAAATAACTTACTTTTAATGCGTATTCTGATGATGTAGTAGAAAGTAATAATTTTGACGTCCCGTGTTTGAATCCTATTCAAGGCAATTATTTTTTAGGGCAAATTCAATGTTTGTCTTCTGTTACTTATCACACTTGTAGCATACATTTGTCATATTGAGAAGAAGGTCCCTTTTGTTTCGGTGGAGATCAGAAGTCATTTGAGGTAACCAGAGATCAGAAACCGAAAAGTTTGTAAACTTGATAGTTCAATTAGGAATGATGGAGACCCCACACTGTCTGGCAAAGCCGGGCACTGCCCAGCACTACTGGGTAACGCCCCACACCTGCACACCTACAGCTGGGCAATAAAGAATGAAAAGAAAACTTGACACATACTACTCTTACGGCATAGAACGTACGTTTTAATTTTCTGACGTTAAAGACGATCTTTCGACGTTGACTTAACATTTATAGTACACATTTTACATTTGTAGGAGGATTTTATTACATTTGCGTTACTTTAATATATTTGCAGTAGACCTCGACCCGGACCCAACCTGTCTGAAGCACGTGATTACGCAGAAGTTACAAAGATCACAAGAATTTTTGTACACAGTATTACGTCAGCAGTAAATCGTAAATCATTTCAAAATGTATATTAACTCTCAAGTGTTTGTGATTGGTAGTACTGACCGGATGGCGAACCTATCCTGCCATCGGTCCCTCCATGCATAATTTATCTCCATTCAATATTACAGTGAAGCTGAAGTCTTGTAGGAAACTCTATACCAAGGGTAAGATAGTGAGTGTTACACACTTCAACTCTCTTCAGATAAGTACAACGTCACCTATAGTCACAGAATGCGTGACAGCTGTATATATGAACAAGTTCTAATGGCGTTTAATTTATGTTACATGTTTTTATGGCGCATTACCAGATATATTTCTGTCTCCTTCAAAAATTACAGATGGGGTTTAAACCCTGTTGTCATAGTGATGTGGAGTTATCACTGAAAATTTGAGCTATAAGGCTATGGACGCTTCTTCAATTGGATGGTTAAGAGCCATTGATGCTTTATACTACACAGGGTTTTGCACAGCAGAAGGATGCAGTGCAAACAAGCGCAGCAGAAACGCCTTCAATAACGAGTACCCAGTGCTTCTACCTACTTGCTACAAAATATGCACTACAATTCATGAACATCTTATAATCTGGTTTCATTGCCTCCCTCTCCAAAAATAGAACCAGCTAGTTCACCCTACCCCCCCCCCAAATAACCCCCGAAAAGAAACTTCGGAGTAAATTAATCAAAAAAATCTTTTTGACGAAGAAATTCTCTCTGTTGTGCTGCCTCTACAAGAATCATAATCAATTGAGATTTGTATTTTACCGTAAGCACAGAAGTCCCCAGGATTATATTAAAGGGGACTTTAAAACAAATAAAAAAGTGTTTGAACGAGAGAGAGGATAGTTCGCATCCTTGACCCTCACTGGTTACGCCTACGATAATGACAATGTCTTATTTGTATATGAAAGTATCTAGACATGAATTACTGTTTCAAAAGTCACCCTTTTAAAATCAGAAATAGTGTGGAAGTATACAAGCCAACACGCCAGTTTTTCTTAGAACCTCAACATTGCGTTGTTTTCATTTGATGAGTATTGTGATGGAAGTGTCCAAAAAGTATGGACGAGAGATAATCAAGTGTTAACAGATAAGTTATATTATTTCTTCTAAACCACTCATAAAGAAATGTCCTTGAATAAATGTTTATTCTTATGATATTTTGATACGTACAGTAGGTTCACTTGTCTATTGGTCCCTAGCCCGAGGGAGGGGCATTCTCAGTGGCGTCATGACCATGTGGAACCGGGGTCCGAGACCCCCATTATTTCAAGAGTAACGTTTCACTTATATCAAACTATTTAGGTAAGTCACGGGAGAGGATGAAAATAATTCGAAACGTTAAGAATCTTCGCATGCCAGAGCTCGCATCTAAGGTGGTTCCCTCAAGTTTATGTTTCCACCACTTAAAGTGGTCCAGTTTCGCAGCCCCATTTTATTGGCACGGTGCCCTGAGCATTTCTAAATTTACATTTTTTTTAAATATATCACTTCAGCAACGGTCAGTGTTTGTTGCCAATCAAAAAGTCCGAAATTCCAAACAAACACCTCGTCCCTTCAACTTGACAAGCTGACATCTCGCCTATGTGTATGGTCTTAGTGAACGGAAACAGGTGTTTGCTACGCGGATTTAAGAATGGTGACTCGGAAACAGACTTAGTACAAGTAAAAATGCTGGACACTCAAACTTATCTTAAATTATTCATTTTTTTCCTGAGATAGCCTCCTCGACATCTGTACTGGTGACTGATGTCGGTCCTAAATTGCAAGTAACTGGTGGATAATGGGATGTTACCCTCGGTGATCTTGATTTCTCACAAACGGTCCTTGGAACCCTTGTGATCCTTTATACCCGATATTCGGGTAACTACGTAGCTTACGAGAAAGTGAAAAAATAAGTAATGGATATTCTGGTGTTCATTCATGGAATTTTCGTCAGTAATGAGTAAGGTTTGCCTCCTTGAAGTAAGGTGTTTATGGCACCAGAGAAATTGTCCTGTAACAGCTCCCACATATGAATTGTAGTTTACAGAAACCAAAGTATATACTAGGTATATATTACCGTACTTTTCTAAACCGTTTTTTCCCTCGGTAAATGACAAACATTAACAAAGCATTGCACCTCCTTTTAAAAAAATACTACTAACATACATCTCCTTATTTTGAAACAGTTTTTTTCTTAAAATGTAAAATGAAGCCATAGTGATGGTACAGTGTCTAATCTCAGAGATAATCGTGACATCGTCAAAGAACGGCACGTACGTGAAGGTATTTGTATGTGCGTCTCATCAGGGAGTTGCACATATGGCTGAAACTTGAAAGTTATCTGATAACGAATCCACAGAGAATTCACTGTCAAAATCCCACTGAAGTTTACGCTTTAATGTAATTTCATTTATGAGTAACATTTTTCGGTCATGATTTCATCCACGCCCTTCGATGAAACTGAAATCACATTCTAGAAATAAACAAGACCATCTTACATATTTTCGATCATTAAAGGAAAGTGAAGGAAAAAGGAAAAGGAGTCAAATGTTTTAGAAAACAAAACCTTACGGTGTTGACTTTTGCGTGGAAGTAACTCCCTGGTTAAACCATGGTATCTCCCTGGTTATACCATGGTATCTCCCTGTTATGCCATGGTAACTCCCTGGTTATACCACGGTAACTCCCTGGTTATACCATGGTAACTCCCTGGTTACGTGTACCTTTCACTACAAATGAAGTGACCGGAAAGATAAATGAGAACCTGACAACATAATCGGACCATGTAAGTGCTACCTCCGAGGTAGTACTTCCGTCATCGGACTAGGTAATGTGTTGAACACATTGGCTGGCACAACTCACAGGCCGGTATGAGAAATAACTGTTTTCGTAGCATCAGTCTGATATCACTAATCTTTCATTGCAGGTCGGAAAATGTTGACGGTAACGTGTTTAGGGCAAATACATTATGTGTATAAGATATACTGATGTGGCCACTGTACGAGGCGGGAAGATGTAGCCTTCCATTCGAAAAGAAACCTTTGCTTCTTTCTGGCAAAATATAGCCTATGTGTTTTCGAGCAAACTTGCACGAAAATTTCTGGTGAAAGTGTTGCAGCCTCCACTGAGTGGGCAGTTGTCCCATATGCTTATGACTGTATTGCGATAAAAAATCAAGAGAACCATGAAAATGTCATGCGTCATTGGCATCTTAATTCAGCTAAAGAAAACGTGGTGAATGCAATTAGTGGAGTTGCTTCTGACAATGGCTACTTCCTGATGCAGCTAAGTAATGTAAACTTATAGCCCCACCAAATGCTGGTGAGTGACAGGTTGTGTCAGGGAGTCGGTAGTATGTGACAGGTAAATGGGCCTAACTAGCTAGCATAGCCTTGTGAAAAGCACACATGCACTATGCAGTGACTGCCCCTTCGACGTCGTTGTAATCCAATAACCTGTTCACACAAACTTTTTTAATTGAAAGACCGTAGGCTTATGTGGTAAATGAAAGTATTTATAACTACAACTAGACGTTTGTACTTGCAGGCAAGTACAGATCGATCACCGAAGCCTCTGGCGAAGGTATGAAAACGAAGCTAAAACTCCAAATATTTGTGCTATTTCTTTTCTCGATCGGCGAGTAATATTGTGGGCGGTACCAAAAGGGGGCAAACAGTCCGCCATGCTCACTTCTATCAAGTCCTGCTGTCAACGCAACTTTACACACTACGACGGTGGCACAACGTTAGGTACACTATGGTATAGGGTTCAGTGGCCTTAACATCGTCACACCTCACTGTACCCCATAAAGTTACTGTACCTAACGTTCTGCGCCACCGTCACCCTCCTGTGTAAGAAAGTATCTTCCAGCAGACTCCACATCAATGTATGCTGTTTCTACCACCAGGTTCGGGCATTTGAGCATGCGCAGCTAAATCTGAGACGTTCGAACGAATTTAAGCAACAGACCAACGTATCACACTAAATATTTGGCAAACTTAAAAGAAAGTCAACAGAACTGCTTAACGGCCTATGGTCCTTCCAGATGATGACTGCCTATTTGCCTCAAATGGGTTAATTCATATTGGAACACAGGGAAATCGGGGAAATGGTCAAAATTTCTACTTTAAGAAGTAGACAAAATAACTGCGTGACACATGAAGTATGCTGGTATATTCGTAGTAGTCGTGTTCAAATCGACAGGTATCACATTGAAAATAATCATACCACGAAAGATAAGGGGCAAATGCATTTGACAAATTGAGCAAATCCAATAATCAAAGCTATAGGCGTCGATTAACCCGACCATACTGTACATACAATCACAAGGTCAGGTATGTTTCATTATCTGTCATTGTGACGTAAAGATAACAGCTTTGTGTTGCTTCCTGTAGGGGAAGGTGTGACGTCTAAGTAACAGGAAGTCCTTATAGATTCACTCGACATATCAGGATCCAAGGACCAAACGTGTAGTGCTGCATCATCCGCTTGACCTGACGGGTTGCAAAAACAGATCAAAGAAACCAGGGATGCATGCAGTTAGGATTTGAAACCGTATGATGTCAACTCTGATATCAATCGTTTTAAGGACCCATGTGTAATGTCAGTCAAAATGGGATAACGTAAAGACTCAGTCGAGGCATGGAGTTAACACCTCCGAGGGGGCTACGTGTATGAAAAGGGGCCGAAGGAATCGTCTCAAATTTTCGAATAACTGCAAAATTCTGGTAGAATTTTAGACATTCATTTTCCTAAAAAGACTCATAAATTCGGGCAATAAACCTTGTTCCACCCCACCCTCATTTGAAATAAAGAAATAGTGTCATCACTTATGCTCCGAGGAGGTAAATCCGGCCATGTATTAAGTAGAAGGTGGGCTAAGGTTAGTACTCTTGACAAGCACGCAAAATTTCACTTACCAACATTCCTTACTGGTGATTCAAAATAAATATGAATCTACATAGAAATTGAAAATATCAAAGTAAAGAAAACTGAATAACTGCAAAATTCTGGTAGAATTTCAGACATTCATTTTCCTAAAAAGACTCATAAATTCGGGCAATAAACCTTGTTCCACCCCACCCTCAATTGAGATAAAGAAATAGTGTCATCACTTATGCTCCGAGGAGGTAAATCCGGCCATGTATTACGTAGTAGGTGGGCGTTAGTACTCTTGACAAGCACGCAAAATTTCACTTACCAACATTCCTTACTGGTGATTCAAAATAAATATGAATCTACATAGAAATTGAAAATATCAAAGTAAAGAAAATGTGAAAGTATCACATTGACGTCGATTTTACATCCATTGAAAAGCTATATTACAATGTTAAAGTAATTGAAAATCGCTAATTATAAAATGGACTAGATACCAATGAGTGGATACTTGAGTAGGATGTGGCAGCCTTTGCAGGGGCGTCAATACGTATTGAAATGTGGGGTAGGGGGGACATACATGACTTAGCACAAACCAAGCCCTTTGGTTTTGAACATGGGGTGTCTTCTTATAGGCCCTTCCCTGTTTCCCTTTTATGATGACTGACTTTGTCCTATTGTAATAAGAAGGACTTCAAAGTTTAAATGACCATCAGTGATGTACCAGTTGAAATACACGGAGTCCACGGAATTACTTCAAGATGTCACCATGTCCCAAAATAGCTGAAACCGCGCTCCGTGGCGTGGATCACTGTTAGAGATCATGGATCCCAACAGTGAAATAATTAATGGCCATTGACGTGCATTCCATTTTTAAGGACGTGTGTCACCAATATGATATGTGCAATACACTCCTAAATGCCAGTAAAGCCAGGAATGCCAAGGAGCCTCTCCAGACGGGCTCAAGCTACCTCCCCTTCTTCTCTAATGCTCAGTCACGGCTGGCAAATACCACTGCGAGAAACTTCTACTGCGCTCTTGAAGTGCTATGACCTAAGCGGTTGGTTGGCGGGGTACTGTTTAACGACACATGAACACGTAGGTTTTACGCACGGTCCTCAGAAGGGGAGCGGGCGGTACAGCCATCGAAAGTCGTGAAAGTAGTCTATTTCCACCCAGGGCCGTAGCTAGGGTCATATGTTTTTTGGGTGTGGAGGTCCCAAATTCCGACTGACTGGATGTTTTTTCCAACTGAGTGGCAGCGCCTTAATTGCATCTTTTCTTACGAGCCCTGCATTTGTATAGCATTGAGGATCATTCTTCATTTGTCCCTATGTAAAGGTGTCCCCTCCTCTTTGAGAAATATTTGTTAATTTAATGTAGCTTGGATGCAAAATGGTGCTATCTTTGGGGCAGTTTTGGAGCTGATCATTTTCGGCTGAAAAATGTCCATAATCAGGGACCGCGGAGCATATTTTGAAGTGAGGGGGCTAAGTATCGAAACGGCCCAATATGTCAGGGTCGTAGCCTAGGCGAAATCCCAAGGGGGGCAGTTTGTGACACTGTCTATACACCCAGCTGGACCCTTTCTTTTCTGCCTGGGTATGCGGGGGTGCCATCCTGGGAGACGGTGCTG
This sequence comes from Holothuria glaberrima, assembly GCA_009936505.3. Taxonomy (NCBI): domain Eukaryota; kingdom Metazoa; phylum Echinodermata; class Holothuroidea; order Aspidochirotida; family Holothuriidae; genus Holothuria; species Holothuria glaberrima. Next base: position 255,810 of record WURT03000030.1, read on the forward strand.
AGGGAAGGATACATGTAAGGCCTTGTTTAAGTGAAAAATTGTGCTTTTGTTATCAAAGGTAAGGTAAGAGGTGCTGTCTAAGAGGAGGGGGACAACATCCTATATACTCTTTGAGAAATTTTCGTCTACGTGAGGTGGCTTGGATGCAAAATGGTTGTACCCTAAAGTTTCGTAAAGTGTTGAATTAATTATATGTTTTGGAATCCTCATTGTTTAGTGATTTTCTTCTGTTTTGGTAAGGTGTAATGGAAAGGGATGTTGCCTGAGGGGAGGTATGACACCTCTACTCTTTGAGAACTTTTCTTGGTCTAAGTTTTGCTAGATCCAAAATGGTGCTATCTCTGGTAAAGTTTTGGACTGATTACATGATCTGAATCTTAATTATTTACTGAATTTTCGGCTGCTGCATGACACTCCTACATCGCAGTTGCGGGCTACCCCCTAGCGCTGTTATTCGTCACGAGGAGAACCGCTGGCGCCGTAGAGTATAGGCTTTGCAAATAGATGTTTGGTCAAAATGTCTCCCAGATGCCCATGGAGGAGTGGAATGACACGCTTTACACCTTAAAGTTGCATCTATGCATTCTTTACTTAAAGATTTCGACCTTTACACACAATTAAGATTTCAAGATGAGAAGTTAGATTAAAGGGGAAAGTGCAGCAACCCCAATATTAATTTGTGTACTCGGGTGTGCTATTTCATAAATGGCTATTGAGAATCATGATACAATATGTTTCTCACTGGGTTTTGAAATTTACGTACAGAGTAACTACTTGGTTTACCTTGAACATGTAATATTTATTTTCTAACATATTAAAGATT
>WURT03000030.1:257145-279575 GCA_009936505.3 Holothuria glaberrima
TGGTATGACTCGACCTGGGAATCGAACCTGGGCCTCCCGCGTGAGAGTCGGATGCTCTAACCACTAGACCAAACACGCGGTCAAAAGATTCTTAAGGTGCACAGTACTGCTCTATTTCACACAATGCAAAGAGAGTATTTAGATTACACTATAAATAGCACCTTGCAAACATGTTAACTAGAATATGGTCTTAAGCAATAAACTATGTTCTTGTCTGCACAAAGGGAAGAAATGACAAATGGTTTAAGAATCATCTACAGTATTTATGTTTATTTTACCTCTCATTGCTCTCAAACTTTAATTGAGTGGTTTCACGATGTAGGCAAGCAAGGCCTCTAGTGTCTAGAGTAAAATAGAATGTACAATATGCACCACAGAGTCTTATTCAAGGAATACTCCTGTTTAATCCTTGTAAATTACGATATCTGAGATAAGGAAATTTGCCCTTTGAGTAAGTCCAGAAGTAACAAAGACTTAAAATGTAGGCCCCTAATATTTATCAAAAGTGGCCTAGCAGGGTTTGTTTTTGAAGGCACTTACGGAAGAAATTTAGAGTGTGCGGATGTGTTACTCTAATAGTAACACTTTGGCGCTCTGCCAAATTTTGCTTTCCACACTCCCCACCCCTTTCTCCCCCCCCCCACACGCACACATAAATCCCCCCCACACACACACTTGAAATTTTGGCAATACCACTGGAGGAAGATTTTAACTTTTTTCCCCAGTCCCATGGCTATGGTCTGAGAGAGGTGTCAGGTTCCAGCCACTTTGGATCAACTTGACTTAAATGTAATACTGTAACAAGAGCTTCCTCACAACAGCAATACATTGGAAAAATACAGAAATGACAGATAGTTTGAGAATCACCTATTTACGTTTATTTTTCCTCTCATTGCTCTCAAACCTTAAAGGTCGTGTGACAAGCCACCAAAAAGAGCTGTTTCACTTGTCAGTTAAAGAACTAAGTCCTCCAATGAAAGATCTGTTGGATCTATTTCAATATCTTTTACCGTTCTCAAAATATACGTCTTCAAAGTTTAGTGGTTTCTGAAGAAACTCATTGCCTATGCAAAAATCATGATGTGGAGTGTGGCACGGTGCTGAGATTTCTTTTCTTAACCCTATAAATTATCTCTTATTTACTGATCAGATAGTTTACTTTGTTGAGTGATATCAATGTTTCTGAATGAACGAATTTTAACTTTCGTAATAAACCCCTCAGGGAATAACAATGCTATCAGTGTCCTTAAAATTAAGGTTGAAAAAACAAAGGCTAACATGAGCCATGGCCCATATATGCTATGTCCATCTCATGATGTCACATATTTGCATATTTAGCTCATGTTTATTCATGACATAAGTGTGAAATAGAAATTACCCTGTAAAATGGTCAATATTTGATGGATTTTAATGGGAATTGTGGCTATTTTCTGGATTTTTAATGCTTTTTACATCAAATATTCAACTGTTATTTTCATATCACACACTTTTAACTGGGTGGTTTCACGACGTAGGCAAGCAAGGACCCCAGAGCCACTAATCAATGACAAGGGGACTTTAGGCGTGACCACGGATTTTTTTTTTTTTTTAAAGCACCCTAAACATTTATTTTTCCGAGACTCAAAATACACCCGAAGTAAGTATAACCACTACATTTTGTTACCCTAAACAAGAATAACCTTTCATATGATTGATCTATTACATTTCCCTGCTTTGAACCCACTTATTAATCGAAACCATATGAGAAACAAAAAATTTCACCGATTGGACCTCACACAAAACATTACAAAGTAAACCGGGAAGTAAATATTTCTATTGTAAGAATGTAATTATATTTACTTTTGATTTCATTTGTAATAATAAAAAGGTTCCTGTTTGACTAGAACAGCAAAACTTCTTCCAATTCCTGAATTTTCCGAAATGTTTGGACTTCCACAATTATTCTTTCTTCTGGAAATTTCCCTGGGAAATTTCCTACACAACACCTAGTAATAAAACCAGGATACGAAAATACACTGTTTTTCTTCATTTTAGTGGTTTTTCAAACCCTTTCCATGTTGGGTACGTACAATATTGTGCCCATTTCCAAAAAAATATCCCATTTACATGGGTTCTTGGTTATGCCTGATACTCCTTGTTAATGATGAGTGGCCCCACAGGGGCAAGACATCTAGTTTATAGAGTAAAACAGAGTGTATGTACCATAGAGTCCTGTTCAAGGAATACCCTTGTTAACCCTTGTAAATTATGATAACTGATAGCAGTGGTTATTAGCATAGGGGCTGTATCTGTAAGCTACAAGAAAATCTTTGGAGCATGGTTGTGACTGACCAACCAGAGATATTGACAAATTCTGTGAGCCAAGATATCATCGTCCTTGGTAGTTGTAGAATCATACAGGGTGTACACACAATGAATACAGTATGACTTGGCATGAGTCACACAAACCAAAACTGCCCTATTTGCTGAAGCTGATGGAGAAAACTGAGTTTGATCCTTAAGCCATACTCTACAAATTTTTACCCAGTTTCCAGCAAGATATTGATAGAAACAAGAATAGACAATATGGCACCATGCAAAACTATCCAGTGGGAGAACTGGATTCAATACGAAAAAGTTCCCTACACAAATATGAGACATCACTGTCAAAAGATGACTGAACAAATTCTTGTGCAAGCGCAGATTCTTTTTCCGCAAAATGTTCCTATTTTGAACACATTCACGGTTCAGATGAATCATTATATTCTGATTGAAACACATTATTAAAACATTTGTGTGTATTGGAAAGAGGTAAGGCATGAAAATCATGATTCAGGTGAAGTTGATGCCAAAATGTAGTGAAGTGCACTACCCAGTGTTGTCCACTAGTCCAAATTTTGTCTGGGTCCTTGTCTCTGATCTGGCAGATGACACTGAATGCTGTCCCAGGGTGGGGTCTAAGGAAAGGGTGTCCCCTCCCCTTTGCAAAAATTTGCTCATGTAGGGTGGGCCTAAAGGCCTGTCTACACGAGCAACATTTGCAAAACATTCCCAAAACACTTCCAAAACATCCACTGGCAACAAATCCAAAAACATGCTTGTTTTCCGTCTGTTACACTGTGTAGACAGGGCATACAGCATGTTTTGAAAATGTTTTAAATATGTTGCATAAGAAATGCCCTATCAATTCTTTTCAAAACATTTTCAAAATGTTTTCAAATTGTTGTTACCCTGTCTACATGTGCAGCAAACCGAAAACAAGCGTGTTTGGGTTTGTTGCAAGTGAGGTGTTTTGAGAATGTTTTACAAATGTTGCTCATGTATACAGGCCTTAATGCAAAATGGTGCTACATTTGGTGATAAATTTTAATTGAATATATCACCAAAAATTCCTAATTTTTGGAAGTTTTTTCATCAATCATAATTCCTGACTGTATTTTTTCAATCAAATGCTTAACTTCTGGGGAGACGAAAAGTGTTTAAATCACTTTGCAAACATTTCCAAAAGAAGTGAAAGCAATATTTTTTGCCCCAGCAGCTAAGGTTTTTGTGCAGGTGGCAACTTTAAGACTGGGGGCTATGCACGCTCTTCAGATTTTGTCCAGGCAGTGCGCCAGGATAAAATGGCTGGTGGAGAACACTGACTACTTTGTCGAATAAAGTAGCATGGTGGTACTTAGCCTTGGGTACCTTGCTATCATGTACACTTTGTTCCCTAAACTGCAGTAGCCTTAGGCTATTGACCTTCAATTTTTTCCCCATATGTTACTGTGAGAGTAACATGCTTCTGTGTGCATTGCTGCAGTAATTGTAGCTATATCATATGCCCTTGTATGAAGGTAACCAAAGCTATGGAGTCTGGACTATATCACAATTGAATAGCAATGCATGCTTTTTAGCATAAAGTGTGAACATCCTAGTAACAAGATTTAGCAGCTTGATAGAATGTTTTAACAAAACAGGATCGCTTGTTAACATCAAAATTTTGAATACTTTTTTTTAAGGCAAATATTCTTCGAATGAAGGGTTTTAATGATCTGTAGCGATCAATTACCTTGGAGGATATGTGAATTTGAACAAGCTTGAGACCAGGAAAATTTTATAAAGATGTGGTAGCCCAGTTTGCAAATATGATGCTGAACTTCTATGGGAAGCCCAAAGCAGCCCATGTACTAGGTCAGCAGACTACGTACTACGCCATACCATGAGTTTAAGTTTAACGTTTGAGGGCCAGGAAGCCAATTAGCTCATTAACGACCCTATACCAGAATGAGCATGGATGAATACCAGTGAGATTCACCTTCTCTATTTCGACTAGTGCCCAGAGGTTAACGAGGCAGGGGTGTACTAATCGCTCCCAATCCTGCTCCCGGGACCGCCATTTAACGTCCCCATCTGATGGACGTGAGTGTATCCCCAGTCTTTAGCCACTTTCCCAAAGGCTGGGAGGGGTGGAGGTTCATTGCTCTGCATCACTGCTCAACAACTGAACCGAGGAAAGCTCACAACTTCCTCAATTCCTCAAATGTGCAAACATTACCAAAAATGGTTACCAAAATGTCTATGATAAAGCTTGCAGTAAAACTTTTGACAGAAAAGATAACATTCTCTTTGTTTATTAACATTATTATTCCAACTTGGCCTAGCCTAAATGTGATAGGCCTAATCAATATTTTTGTATTTACTACAGGCCTTGGCATAGTCCTAGTTCTGTAGTGATTAACTCTAGATAACACTGTTGCAGTTGTATAAGAAGGCTACTGCCACATTCAATTCAGAATTCATTTTCTACGAATTAATCAATCCAGACAACACCAAAATAGGGCTAAAGCACATTGAGGAAGACACATAAGAAAATATAACTGAAGTTTGATTTGATTAATTTTTACATTTTGATTGGCGCGAAATAAGCCGTTGGGCTAGTTTACATAACGGTTTACCGTTGTGAAGGACCAAGTAGGCAAAGACTACAGTCCCGGCCCTACTTACTCAGGTAGCATATACAATACAGTAGTACATTAGAAGGACACTTAGGCCAAGGGTAGGCATAAGACGAACGTTGGAAGGATCCGTTTACGATTTTACTCCTAACACTGCCTCAGCGTTATCCAAAAGTAGTTTCCTCGACTGGAAAATCAAATCAACAGTTAGTCAGTTACTTTGAGACCTACCTGGATTTGCAGGATCTGTCTTGACAACCAGTTAAATCAGGAACAGTGCATAGCCTGCAACTCAAACAAATCAACACATGTGATACGTACATATAATACACGTTGTACGTACGTACGACCTACATCATGCCGACTATTTGACCAACCCATGTAGTGTTGTATACAACGTAGTATTAGCATACATTACTTACAACTTCAGTATAGTAAACGTAATGGTTTTTGCATTCATTTGTGGTACGATATGACGTCATAGGTAAAATATCAACAATGAAACCATGTGTTTACAAATCTCGACAACATGGTATAGATTGCACCTTTTTTAGGGTATTTTCTACATTTCAATATTGACATATATTTTATTATAACTTTTTAAAATATGAATATCTTAATGAATAACTGAATATTACATGAACATCAAAATTTTAATGAACAAACGTGAAAGTGAAAAAAGCTGTTTAGAGTAAACATCCACATTCCTTAAATGGAATAATCTTTTGAATATTTAGTGCACCTTCACGGCCACGTGTGTTTGTTTGATGTTTTGTTTGTTACAGTATATAGTATACCCTTACAGTTAATCAAGGTGATTTTCAGATTTTAATTGTCAGCTGTTATCGAACGATGGAACTGCGCTCACTTTGTAGAAACATTCAAGAGCTATATATTCTCGAAGCTGCTGCTATGCCACTTCCCAAAGCTATACCAGGGAGTGAACCCAGTGGCGTAGCTAGACTTTTTCCAAGGGGCTGGGGGCACCTAAATTAACCGATTTTTTTTAAGTTTGAGCATCACTGCATTAGGGAATGTGGGTGGTGCCCGACGGGGGCAGCGACCCGAAGCCCCGACAGCCCCGATGCGTTCGAAGGAGTTGGTTGGGGGATTCGAATAAAACCTGTGCACTATATCACGCCATGGCGGGACACATATTGAATGAAATTTGTATACTAGAGGAACATGGATTTCGCAATGATTTTTCCCGGTATCCAAGCTCAGCAGCGCGCGAAGCGAGCCGCTGAGCTCATCATCCTCATCCTCCTCCTCCTCATCCTCATCATCCTCATCCTCATCATCCTCACCCTCCTCCTCCTCATCCTCCTCCTCCTCATCCTCCTCCTCCTCATCCTCCTCATCATCATCTTCCTCATCCTCATCCTCATCCTCCTCATCATCATCATCCTCATCATCCTCATCATCCTCATCATCATCATCGTCATCATCATCATCATCATCATCATCATCCTCATCCTCATCCTCCTCCTCCTCCTCGTCGTCGTCGCCGTGTCGCCGTCGCCTTCGCCGTCGTCATCATTATTATTATTATTGCATGTAAACATACATTGAATGGCATCTTACTTAAATGCATTCTTAAATTAATGGGTCTTCAGTTTACGTTTAAAACACAAGAAGTTTCTACAATTCTGGAGATCCAAAGGCAAATCGTTCCATCTCTTCGGTGCATGTACAGCAAAAGGACGGTCACCGAAATTAACCGTTTTTGTAGAAGGTAACCTTAAACTTTTGTTTGCCACGAGACCGTAAGCAGTAATATCTAACATGAGACATTTCTTGAAGGTAAGCTGGGGCTTCATTATTGACACAGTTAAAGGCCCAGACAGAGAACCTTGAACACTATGCGCCACTTAACAGGCAACCAATGCAAATCATTTAGCGCATCTGTGCTACTATCACTGCATTTGCGCATCAAGATGAGCTTCACAACCTGATTTTGAATTCTCTGAAGCGGGGAATTAGTATTTTATTACTTTAAGCTTATAGGTGAATCGTCAGGGCAGTTGGGCCCTATCGAGCATAACTAACATTGTTCTTCCCTCCTCGACTCGGGTCACTAGACGTACAGCACGACAGACACAATTGAGAACTGATTAACTAGCTTTCGCGAGGAATTGCCCCCTGCCTCTGTAGCTACGCCGCCTGAGTTAACCCCCTGGCTACCGTAAACAACGAGAAGAACGTCATTTCTACCGTGACTTTAATGAGGGTAGGGGTATCCTGCGCAGTAGCGTCGTCAGACTTTTCGAAATGGAGGTGGGGCGCTACTTTTATACCTTAAAGTTACATATTCTTTAGTTTAAGATTTTGTCCTTTAAAAACAAATTTAGATTTCAAGAAGAGAAGTTAGATTTCATTAAAAGGGACAGTGCAGTCACCCCAATTTTAATTAGTTTACGCGGGTATGCTAATTCATGAATAATAGCTCTTGAGAATCATGAGACAATATGTTTCTCACTGAGTTATGAATTTTACGTACAGAGTAACTCCTTGGTTTATGTTATATTTATGTTCTAACATATGAAAGATTGTTGAGGTGAAATGAGATGATATTTGTGAAATTTAATTGTTTCAAAATAATTTTGTTTCAATTGCTTACGCCCTATAAATTAAAAATCTCTTTACAAGCAATTGAAGCTATAAATAATAAAGGTAATCATAGCCTATTATATCGTTAACCAGTCGACCAGCGTATATGCTTGTGTATTCAAGCTGTGTATCTTAATTGTAGGAGCACGTTTTATTTGTTGGAAGGAGAAACTCACTTAAGAACGCATCTAGGGCGGGGGCCCAGGGACCTCCAGGGAAAATTTGAGGGAAAGAGGAGCCCTTATATGCAATTTCTTGTGTTTTGGGGGCCTTGAAATCATAATAAATAATCAGTAAAATTTTCACAATGTCAGCATTTTTTCTCAAGTAGGACAACTTTCATTTCCGATTTGGAATCTCAGGGGAAAGTTCCCCCTTCCCCCAGGCTACGATTCTGCTACTAGTGTTTAAAGTTTATCTACCGTACATCATGAGATAGAAATTTAGTAGGGCATATCCTCAAAACGCAAGTCTGTCAGTTTTTGAACATAAGATTGGACTGACAGATTCAAGAAAGTATACTGAATGGAGAGAACTCAACGGTCCCACAGCCCTTGAAAGAAGACGCAGGAGCAATACCTGTGGAATATATATCCCAGTAATTATTCGTCATGCTTCACCCATTTTAAACATACGCACAAACGTGCCACAAAAATAGTCAGAAGAATTAATTTGTGCGGCAGTTTTATCATCCCACCCGCCCTTCCCGATTAACTTTTAATTGACAAGATGTAAATAAAATAACCACTTAAACCACTTAATTTGGGGGGTGGGGACTGTCATCTCCCTTTAAGGGCGGGTAGCGAAGGGGGTGAGAAGCATTACAGAAATGTAGTAAAAATGCATTTTTTTTTTCGGTGGACTTTGGGCGCACCAATCCTGAAGATAAGTATTTTCATCATTACTTCCTGCAGAAGATCTTGGGTAAAATTATAGTTCCAAAGCCTCGGAGTAAGGCATTGTTAAAGTGGTGTCAAATTGTGAATTTTGCGTTCTGTTTAGTGCTATCCAGTGTAATTGAATGCATCATTTTAATACTAAAATTTTCGTAAAACCCCACAGATTCCGAATCCACCAACTTGCGCTGCCCCTCTACCCCAACTTTGGGAGAGCGTTTCGGCTTCTGTGGCTCCTTCCGCCCGGTTTCGTCATTTCATCCAGAATTCCTTTACTCCAAAAATCCTGGCTACGTACCTGAGCATTTCAATACCATCAAATGACGTCCTGTGTGAGCTAAGAAAGTAGCAAAAGTCGCTGAAGATTTTGAACATATCGAGTAAATAAGTGGGTCTATTGAAAATTTCCCGGTTTTGTCCTTATCTGCTTATACAAAGCACAGATGCCCATAGGGCAAGCCGCCTTAGAGCAAGCCGATAAAAAAATACAGTTTTAGGACATGTGGTGTAATCAAGAAGTCTTGTTCAAGACATAGTTTAAGCAGGGAGTTGCCATTAGATGACAACAACTGATTTAGGTAAATCTGATAAAATGAGGGCGCGTATGTACATTAATATACGGGTGTGATGCTAAAAAAAAATTCTGCGAGTAGAGGGCGCACTCACACTTCACAGCAGTTCCATTGCCGTGAATGGTATCAAGCTACAAAATAAATATCTTCGAAATATTTGAAGATGTGGTGGAGTCAGGGGTAGGGTAACGACCTTGACCACAGCTACCTTAAGTGCGTCCTGCGAAGTCCTATAAAAATGAGAGATCCGGCGCTCACTTAAGCTCACTGGAAAACTTTATGGGCCAAAAGATCTGTGGTGTAAATCTGAGGCTTTTTCTTACGATTTTAGTCCCTTAAATGGCTGTTTCCAACAATTTCATGTTTGGTTTCATTGAGTCAGCTATACTGTAAGCTATGAATTTAGATATTTTCCTCTTATCTTCATCCGGGTTCTGGAAACTATTGGAGGATGCTAATCCTCTACACTTCACAATGGGGGTGGTGATACGTCCCCCACCTGTTGACCCACATGGACTGAGGAAGTACTCAGACATGTGCTCCCAAGTTATAAAGTGTTTTAATTCTAAAATATTAGGTGAACATTTTCTCTTATGTGAGAACATCAAAATAAAATATTCCACTGTTTTACATTAGTCCTAAAACAACCTGCCTCATACACTGGGGTTGATTGTACCACTCACACTCACATATTTATTCATTGTGTTTTTCTGTTATTTTTTTAAATTTTTTTTACATGCGGTCATGATATTACCCATTCTTACAAAGGACACACCCATATTTCGCCAAGTATATATAGTGAAAAAATCTAAAACCAGATTTTATGCTGCTGAAAAGTGTATCAACATTCCCTGATCTCCTCTAAGTGTACGAAGAAACATACACACGGGATTGCGCATTGTTTAACGCAGTGTGACTGTTCAACAAAATTAAAGCGTACAAATTTCAATGCCAGAGAAACTCTTTGTGAGAGCATATAAAGCTTCAACCAGGGAGCTGCTACTTGGACCAAGTAGCAGCTCCCTGCTTCAACCTTGTCAATGTATTCAGGAAACAGAATCGATAACTTGTTTATAACTAGCACTCTAATATAATGTTCTTGAACTCTGGTTTTCTTCGGAAAATCTGTACAGAACAGTCTAGAATTATTACATTAGTACTAAAAGAAGGAAAGGATCTGAAGAAAATTTTGAATTTGATACCTATCTCACTCTTAAAAGTAGATTATAAAATTGCTGCTAGTTGTATTTCAAAGAGGCTGAAGCAAGCCATGCCTATAATTATTCACTCTTACCAAACAGGATTTTTGAAAAATCATTATATTGGTGAAAATGTAAGACTCACTTTAGATATCATGCAGTACGCCCAGGAAAATAACATCCCGGGTTATATTTTATTTGTCGAGTTCGAAAAAGCTTTCTTCAGTGTAAAGTGGGATTTTCTGTTTCGTATATTAAAATTGTTTAATTTTGGTAGTATTATAATTCGATGAATTAAAACGGTCATGTTTGAATTGCTCTGTTTGTGTTTTAAATCATGACATTTCAACCTGTTTTTCCCAGTTGAAAGGGGAATGCATCAATGCTGCCTCCACGTCCATACCTTTTTCTGCTCTATACAGAAAGTTTAGCCATACAATAACGAGTAGACAAAATTTTTTTTGGTTACCCTATTGGTGACGTTAACATCAAAATCTCAATGTATGTAGACTATACTACGATTCTCTTGGGTGATGATAAGGGTTCATCAAACAGAGTAATTGACATTCTGGATGATTATTACAGAGTGACGTTCATGCAGTTTTAAAAATAAATTTTAGCAATTCAAACTTTTTCCCCGTTGGTTGCAATCTGGATCATGTTATAATTTTAGTATACCCTTTTTACATACGGGCCAATTAGGGTTCTTGATATTACAATAACTTCCAAAAGGGATGATTTATTCCCCTTGAATCATTTACCAAACTTATCCCGTCTGAAAGGTACCTTTAATATGTGGTCCTCCGGTGACTTGACCCCTTACGACAGGCTAGTAGTTACGGGGGTCTGGAGTATGGGCCCCCAGATGATTGGTAGGCCCCCAAAAATTTTTCTAGGCTCTTATAAAATGTGTCAGAATTAAGAAAAAATACATGTGAAAAAACACAATCTGCGAGCAAATGAAATCAACGAATACGGTAAATTTTGAACATAAATTTAGTTAAAACGATGAAAAATATAGCACCAGATTACATCCAAGGACACCTAATCATTCGAAAATTTCTCAAAGAGGAGGTGGACACCCCTCCCCGGGACTGCGATCAATGTCATGACCCCCATTTGATACCTAGCCCCCGGTTCATCCTAGCTTCGCCCCTGCCTTACAGTAAAATTACTCTTGTTAAGAGTTTCGCCTTGCTGGTTTTCCCTTTTGCTGTTCTCCCAAATCCACCAGACCACGTTTTGGAGTATATCGCTTCTCGACCTTTTGGCTAAAATCATGTGTAGTATCTGTTCTTTTCAGCCAGTCAAAAACAAGACCCCGCACGACAGACCCTTGATGTAGAGGTCTGAGGGTCAAGAGGTTGGTCAGTTAAGTTTGTGTCCAAGTTTCGGGGACGTAGCTTCTTAAAGGACTGAGCAAAACTCCTTCGGGAGTAATCGTTTGGTCTCGCCCCTTGACTCTTCGCTAGAGAGTCGAGGGGACTTTGGCAAAAAGAATTTTTTGAAGGAGTTGAATAGTGACTTTTTTATTTTATATGGGGAGAAAAAATGATAAAATAAGGCGAACAATTTTAACGCAATCTTCAATTATTTGTGAACAAAGGGGCTTAAATTTGGTCAGTATTTCTACTTTCTTAAGGGTACAAAAATGCCTAGATAAAAAAAGTCCATTGACCAGTGCTCAGGTGCCCGGAAAGTTCTATTCGACCACTTTCTAAAGAAGGTTGGAAAAAACTTCTTGTGCAATTGCAATTTTCAAGGAAAAGATTTATCAAAGAAGGTTATGGATGAGTTTATTCATAATTGTTGTTCCGCATGTAACAACTTGACATTTGAGATACCTGTTGGCAACTACTGCGATCAAGTTGCTAGGAATAATACATTTATTAAGGTCAAAGGTCAGATAACTTTGTACGAAAACTGCCGTTATTCAAACGTTAAATTAGATTGAGATTTTTATCATTCCATAGGTTAACCGTTACTGTATGAGGAATTTATTACGAGGTGTAATTGACCGAATTTTCCCTTCACTTTGTTGAATGGGATTTTACATTCCATTCCAAAGGCACGGAAGACCTACAAGTTATTGTCTGGGATTCCCAATAGAAACCATCCTGTCAGCAGATATACTTATTTATCTAGAAGGTATTGATATGGTTTGCCATTATGCCTATATGAAGCTAACTCAACGGTCTTAAACAAATTGGTCCGGGGAGTCTTCCCGCTGTTATGTAAACTGAGAGAATTAATTTAAAGCTACTACTCCTAACTAGGGTAAATCTTTTGCATATAGATGCACAAAATAAGCAAGATTAGATATTTTCAATACAAATTTATTCACCGTATAATACCTAAAATGTTTTCCTGAGCAAAACAAACATCACGGACAACACTATTTGCTCTTTTGCAATGATTACGGAGACTAAGTTGGTGGAACATCTTTTTTGGCAGTGAAAAATGTAACGGCTTTGTGAAACATTTTCTTGGAAATCTTTCAGTCAAGAGTTGGTATTATAAATGAGAATGTTTGTTTTGGATATAACCATCTCAAAGATAGATGGTATAATTTTGTTTATTTTATGCAAAATCTTATATTTATCGTTGTAAGGTAAATAATACGATACCAGATTTCTGTTAAAGTTTCACATGAAGCTTCACATACATAGACCTTTACTGATCACAGTAACAAGAATAGCCAAACAGAGCTTAATAGGTTACGAGATTCTTTGTCCACATCAGGATACATCTCGGTTGGTGTAGCAGGCAAGTAGGATATTGGCATGAATTTATTTTTCTGTAAATTGTAAGATGCCATTGATTATCTTTATGTTGTGCAGTTGATAAATTATGATCGGTGTAAATAAAATGTGTGAGAAAATATACAACAAAATGGGAAACCAAGCTGGCCTGGGAATTCTCCCAGGAAAATTTAAAATTAGTAAGCACTAAATAACTTTCATTGGAGCTTTGCTGGGATCGTCTGGAATTAAAGTAGTAGAGATGGGGGGGGGGGGGCGGGGCGGCCCGGAAAACCTCGTCCAATCTGGAGCCGTGCCTGAGTATTGTTTCGTGAATTTTAATATGTTCGTATGTGCTCTTTGATGGTAACTACAAGGATCAACTGCAGTGGGTCAGTGGAAGAAACTGTGAATCAGGTAGCACTTTGCCATTGAACAAAGTTGCAATCAAACATGAGAACCTGTCTTTACAAGTATTTCATCTTAGGTAAAAATATTTAACCGATGTCATATGATACCGATTTCTTACGGACGGGGACATGGACACGGATCACGGATAAAGGATGAATGGATGGCTAGCTTTAATCAGTAACCCCAAAACTTATTTTGAAACAGCTTAATCTCACAAATCTAATTGTATATCCCTTGTTAACAGCTGTCATAATTTGTCAAATTTAAACAGCATTGAAACTTTTAGGGTGTAGTGGGGGGTTATCTTTCATAAATCCAACTGTAACAATTCAGAAACAGAAATACTGTCACGTGATTGAAGATAGCCACGAGAGCAAAACTGGGTATCGTATAAATAGTAAGGGTACCTTACTTTAATTATTCACCAGAAAAAAAAAACATGTTTCTGGCTGATTTGTGCAAAGACGATTTCCTGACTGAAGTCCAGGGTCGTCCACAGACTAGAGGAGACGTACATGCGATGAATGTTTCTGCACGTTTCAAGATTAAAACTTAACCAAAATGAAAGAGCGTCCCCTTATTACATATTCCAACATTTAACGCCATCCTCTCTAACAAAACCTTCGCAAATGTGATGGTCATACGTTTACATGTTAAAGGCCTACAGCTTCTCCCTCCAACGTGAAAAGTTATAAAAAAAAGGTTTGATATTAGCCCCCCCCCCTACAAAAAGTTGGGTTGCATCTCCCACATTTTCTATCTGAGTCCCCTTAAGCCTAAGCTTTGGGGCAAACGAAAATTAAGTTGAAGATTTTCTGACAGTTAAACTTTACTAACGGACATGTCACCTTTCCATACAATCATCTTTTCGAGTCCTGAATAATTTCAAAAAAGACTGGCTGATTGTCTAACTAATTATGTAGGTCTAACACACACCCGGCAACTGCCCACAAAGACTGGACTCCTTATATTGACATGCTGTAGTCTAAGGCTTATCTATATATTTAAATTATTATTGGCGTTCATATCCCTCTTCTCTTCACCAACAAGGTGCATGGCTGTAAAGATTACCTGGATTTACCTGGATGGCCACCGTCTCGTCTTCGGCTCAAAAAAGTCTTCTTGAGAGAATGGCGCTAAGTGATAGGAGGTCTTCTGACCCTTGAAGATCCCGCATTCCACTGGTCTGCTCTTGAATATGTTGAGTGTTGGAGCAGTAACAACATTCTCTGGTAGTTTGTTTCATATTTTCCACACTCTATTGATATATGATTTTCTACTTACTTCTAATCTTTCTGCTGGTGGTTTTATGCTTTTAGAATTTCTTCTGGTTTTACTGTCCCTATAATAAATTCCACAAAATCATATGCATATATCGTTGCTGAATTGTCATCAATCTTAAATCCTTAATTCTTTCCTCATAGGATGTACTCTCCATTTCTGTTATTAGTCTGGTCATTCTCCGTTGTACTCCTTCTAATAAATTAATATCTTTTTTTTTTAAATACGGCCTCCAAACTTGAATGCAACAGTCTAAATGTGGTCTTACCAGGGACTTGTACAAGTTAAATACAACCTTACGATCAAAATTGATGAAGTTCCGTTTGATAATACCCATAACTCTATTGGCTTTCTTTGTTGATTCGGCACATTGTCTACTGAATTTCATCGATGTATTCACGTACACTCCCAAATTCTTCTCTTCATCACTTTCTGTCAATTTCTTCCCATCCATCTGATACTTATACTTGGGATTACCATGTCCAAAATGCGTTACCGAACATTTCCCTACATTGAATTTCATTTGCCACTTTTTAGTCCATGACATCAATGCGTCTAAATCTTGCTGTAGCTGTTGCTTATCCCTCTCATCTCTTATTTGGCATATAACTTTTGTGTCGTCTGCGAACTTATAATTCTGACTGTACGCCTATATCTAAATCATTCATGTACATTGTCAGTGTTCTCCACAGGTCCAAATTTTGTCCCGGCGCTTGTCTCTGATCTGGCAGATGAAACCGATCGCCGTCCTGGGGGAGGGCTTTAAGAGCCCCCTTTCGATTTTTTTTTTTTGCTCGCGTAAGGTGGGCTAGATGCAAAATGGTGTTACATTTGGCGCTAAATCTGAATTGAACAATGCAAACGTTTCCAAAAAACGAAAAAGTATTTTTTTGCCCGGGCGGCCAAGGTTTTATTTTGTCCGGGCTACGCGCCCGGACAACACTGATTGTGAAACAAACAGGTCCCAATACCGATCCTGGTGCCACTGAGCTTGACACCTCCACCCATTCTGATTCTTTCCCATTCAGCACTTCTCTCTGCGTCCGTTTACCTAGCCAATCCTCAGTCCATTTCAATATGGGTCCATCAATTCCATGTGCCCTGTTTTTTGTTAAGAGTCTTCTGTGAGGTACAGTATCAAATGCCTTCTGCATATCTAAATATATGACACCTACAAGAATCCCTTCATCAATATACCTTGCTAACTTATCCCAATATCCCAACATATTTGGTACACATGAACTTCCCTTAAATTTCTGAGGCCATGCTGTGTGTCATTCTAAGAGTAACTCAT
This sequence comes from Holothuria glaberrima, assembly GCA_009936505.3. Classification (NCBI taxonomy): domain Eukaryota; kingdom Metazoa; phylum Echinodermata; class Holothuroidea; order Aspidochirotida; family Holothuriidae; genus Holothuria; species Holothuria glaberrima. The sequence goes on from WURT03000030.1 coordinate 273,069, forward strand.
TCTCTTCTAAATGCTCAACTATAGCATCTTTTAGTAGCATTTCCATTATTTTTCCAGGGACAGATGCATGTAAGGTTAACCGGCCTGTAATTCGACACATCTGAGCGATCTTCTTTCTTATACAATGGTGTAATATTTGCTGTTTTCCACTCTATTGGTATCTTTGCTGTTTTTAATGACCTCTCAAATATCATTTGTAGTGGCTTTGCTATTTCTTTTGCCATTTTCTTTACACAGTCTAGCTTAATGTCATCTAGACATGCTGCCTTTCCCTTCTCAAGATTTTTAAACTTTTCCATCACCATATCCTCTGTTATATCCAGGTTCACCAACTTACAATGTTCCTCATCCCTAAAAAATACTGTAGCTTCTGGAACATTGTCCTCTTTTGTAAAAAAAAATATTAAAAACCAGATTTAGGGCATACACAGTGTCCTCTTCTGAAATTATAACTTCTCCCTTATCATTTCTTATTGGGCCAACTTTTTCTCTTATTTTCTACTTTGATCTTATATACGAGTAAAAGTTTTAGGATCCTCTTTAATTGTCTCGGATAGCTGCTGTTTAAAGTTCCTCTTTGCTTGCTTAATTTGAATCAGGCCTTTTCCAGTCCCTATATACTTCTGCTTTTTTCCCTCTGTTCCCCTCACTATAACCAAGGACCATGTGATACAATAGTGGTCACTACTTCCGAATGTTTCTCAAACTTCAATGTTTTCAATCATTTCTTCTTCTGATGATGATAAAATAAGATCAAGTATATTACTTCCTCTCGTTGGTTCTTTAATAATATGCTGGTGCCAAAAATTATCCTGAACTGTATGTGTAAATTTCCTTGAGTTTGCTGTTTCACCTGTCCAGTTTATCCAAAGAAATATCCGGATAATTGAAATCCCCTACCACTATAATTCTGCTACACCGTGCTGCCCTCTTTAAAGTTGCAATTAAACAATCCTCCTCCTCTTGGATATTGCTTGGACTACGGTATACTGATCTTACTACTATGCGTACCTTACCAATTATGAGTTTGCACCACAATGCCTCCTTAAAATGTCCCATATTCTCAATTCTTACCGCCTGGATTGCCGTCCTTATGTAGATGGCGACACTCCCTCCAATCCTGTTTTGTCTGTCCTGCCTATAACACTGGAAATCTTTAATTGCCATTTCACCATCTGTAATGTTTTGGTCAGTGGCGCCACCAGACTTTGGTGATTGTGGATGGGGGGGGGGGCACCACCAATTTTTACTTAAATATTCCCTTATTTTATGTGCCCTGCGTTTGTGCACAGCGATGGGGATCCTTCCTTTGTCACTATATAAAGGTGCCGTCCCCCTTCCCTTTGAGAAATTTTTGTGAATTTAAGGTTTATTAGATGCAAAATGGTGCTATCTTTTGTATATTTTTGGAGGTGATATATATGACTGGAAAGTGTCCATATTTTAGTGAATTCTAATTTTTGGTTAGTTGAAAGAGGCAATAAAATGGGGGCAGTGACATAATGCTTACAGTGGTGTTCTACCGGTTTGCCATGCAGTATCCTGTGTGATCACCGGCCGGGGGGGGGGGTCTAAGCGTAGGGGGTGAAAAATTGAAAAATTGGGTGTCCTTACATACAATCTGGTGCCACATATGCTACCTTTCAAGTAGAATTTTCTGTTAAAATTTTTTACCAATTTTAGATACTAAAAAGAAAAAACCGGTATCAGTGAGGGGCCCGTGGCTCAATGGCCCCTAAATACTAGACATAATGGTCAAGAGATGGAATGGAAACCGTGACGCATGCGCGCGTAGCGCTCCGAAATTTTTCGTTACACAAAATTTCCATGCCAAAACCTGTATTCTGAATCTGCATCGAGACACATTTAATTGCCGAAATAACATACATGGCACTCAGAAAGCCAGTCTTTTACCTAGTTATTCGTAAACAGCTTTGGAATTTTGCTGCTGTGTTTCTCTGGGAATTGCTATCGGAAGATATCAATAATGAGAACAACATTGTGTTAGGTTTGAAGCGCGCGGAAATTTTGATAGTTTGCGAGAGATTTGCGAAAATTCTGATAGTTTGAGGAACATTTGTGATCGAAAATAATTACCACAGATCCATCACTCGGTCGAAACACACCTCACCCTACCCCCTACAGAAATCTATAGCTTAAACGCCTTTTGGGGTCATTTTAAAATTATCAGGATTTTTCGATTGCGGGGGGGGGGGGACACGCGCCCCAATGCCCTCTGTGCAGGCACCACTGGTTTTGGTTGAACCAAGTTTCTGTCACAATTACTACATCCAAGGCCAATGTTCTTACATATGCTTGCAAGAAATCCATCTTAGAAATTAAACTTCTTGCATTAATATACATGCACTTAATATGTGCTCCATCCTGCTCCCTTATTATAAAAATGTTTCTTCTTCTGGTACTATTTGCACTTTTTACACAACTCTCCTCCTCGATCTGGTTCCTACTCACTCTCCCCTCGACAAATCTGCTGTCGGTTCATAGCAGTCGAGGGAGCTTGCGGCTGTTCTGATATTTAATGAAGATATCTGATGAAGCAAACGCTTGAAGTTTATAGGTCATTGCAGGATTTCAAATGGGGGAGGAGTGGCGAAAGTGAAATGCACATCTCAAGCGATAACACGGCAGATGATGTACGGAAGGGGGCAAAAGGGCTTCGGGGGAGAGGAGAAATTTTTTTCAAGGGGTCAAATGTGTAAAAATGTATTAAGTCAAAGGCAACTTGAAACTTTCTAGGGGCGAACAATTTTCAGGGGGTGGGGGCTTGGCCCCTTGGCTGCGGGCCTGCTGCACTTGTCATGGTCCGAGGGAGCAACTCTCTAATCAATCAGCTAATTGGTCTATGCACGCGGAATGGAACTCTTGAATAGGCCTATTGGTGAGTTAAACGCCATTATATACATATTAAATTTTTGGTCGAAAATCGATTTGGAGCATGTGCCTCTCTCCTTTGCATATACTACCGCCACTAAATTGTTGTTAAAGATCCGTTTTATGTAAAAAAATCTTTTGATGAGTATCATATACGAATTTTAGACGATCATGTTACTGAAACACGTGGTGGTCCTGTAAATTCTTACTTGGCATATTTACCCGACTTGTCAGTCTTTCTTTTTTGTTTCTTCTTTGCCCTTCCTTTTTTCATTTTACTCTTTCTCTTTTTGTTTCTTCTTCATTTTTCCCTGTTATTTTTACCTTGTTTACATTTTTCATTTTTCTCTCATTTTTTTCGATAAGGGGTGTTCTCCCACCTCTTGCAACACCCACTGAACACGTAGGCACCTGATAATTTGCAACATGATTGGTGATTATAAAAAATCAAAATTAAATAGCCTCCTTTTATCTTACACTTGGAAAGACACCAACCCTGCAATAACGAAATCTTTAAATGCCTTTTGGGAAGTTTTAAGATGCATTATCCCTCCATCGCACTTTGGGAGGGAAGCTCTTGTCCAAGCCCAGTGTCAACACCAACAACGTTTGAATGGAAAAGGGCAATTGATCCAATGGATTTCAATGGATTGAATTTTAGGTCATTAATTCTTGATCCCAATTAAGCTGTCCAATTCGCAGTACTAATATCAAAGAAACCCCCCCCCCCCAAAAAAAAAAATTAGAACCGTTTTGCAGCCTGTTTACCCCAATGTTATACAATATTTTACAAGTTTCAATACTTATCTGATCATTACGTCTGGTAATAATAAAATAAATCAATAATTCTTTATTTCTTCGTTTTTTAATAAGGTCAATTATAATTGACCCACTAAATGCTTTGAGGCGTTCCATTGTGTCCCCACCTTCCGGAAAGATGGAGGGGACGGGGATCTCGCACACTTGCCCCACCCTTTTCATGATTGCCGCCAATACTTACATATAGGCCTAAGCATAGGCTACATAAATCTGGCCATGGCCAGCTGTCCGATATGTTTTCTTCCAACTAAAGATTTGTGAAGTGGCTGACAGGTCCACTCAGCTAGACTTAAATCCCCTGCCAGTGAGTCGTGTTGACCAAAGCCGGATAAGTTTACCCAGTAATCGAGGCAACCTACACTGGTTACGGGGCCCCCGATAATTTTATTTTTAGGGGACCCCTAAAAATTTCCATGCATAATTTTGCTAAGCTTTCACATATGCTCATGAATAAGTAAGACAGAGGCCCCATCACACAATAGGTAACGGCGCCCCTGAAGGTAAATCGGGCTACGGTGTTGACTGATAAAAGAGCTAGTAGATTGGCAGTTTATCCATGGAAAGAAACTCAGAGAGACGATGTATGGCATGAATGGATGGAGCTTTGGTCACTGGCTATCCTACAAGCTGACCACAGACCTCTAACAGGTACTGAAAGTGCAGATGTCCGATGAGCAGGGGCGTAGCGAAGGTGTAATCTTTGGGGTGTAGAGATCATATTTTGCCGACACACCTGGTGGTGCTTAAAACGAGCGCGAAGCCCGAGCTTTAGCGGGTGGGGTCCAGGGGTTCGCCTTAGGGTCCCAGGTGGGTCCAGGGGCAAACCCCCGTTGGTGGTGCAGGGGGAGAAGCCCCCGGAAGCTCTGAGGTTTTAGCATATTTCTGGGTAAAAAATTAAGTCCCGGGATAACTATATTTTTGTTCATGATACATTAATCAATGCAAAGATTCTTAATAATTTTAATGTGTTAGGCAATTCCCCCCCCCCCGTCATGCCACTGTACTTCAGGCAGAGCCTTTTTTAACATACACACTGGGGGCATAGCCCCCAGTCCCATACACAGCCCCCACTCAGCTCATTTGCCCCCCGGCCCAGTATGGTCCCTTTTTCGGGAAATTTGATTTCAAACGTGTAGTCATTGCCAAATTTTATGCTGACAGGATAGGGGAAAGTACTAAACTACTTCACTCAGTGAAGAAAATAAGCATATGTGGCACCAGATTGCATGCAAAGACACCTAATTTTTCAAAAATTTCCAAGTTGATGCCGATTTTTTTTAGTTCCTAAAAATACGTCAATTTTTTAAATAAAATTGTTTAACTCCAAAATTGGTAGCATATGGCACCAGATTGCATGTAAGGACACCCAACTTTTCAAAAATTTTAATAGGGGAGGGGGAACCCCTCCCCTTAGACCCCTCCCCCAGGCCAGTGATCACATAACACACTGCATAGCCCATGAGCATGCCACTGATGTACACGCATTTTTCTGAAAAAAAAAATTCTTCGTAAAGTATGCACCAATCAATGGTGGCCCTCCGCTTAGATGGTCCCTTGCGTTAAATGGCCCCCACTAAAAATTCTTAAAAAAGGCCCTGACTTCAGGAGCTAAACCTGAAGTTCAGAATTTGAACACTATGAGTTCAGCATTTGAACACTAGATTCGTCAGGCGTTCAAATACGGTAAATGTTCAAATAAAATCTTCAAAAATGGAGAAAAGTGTCAAGAATCTTCACACCATAGCGTTCAAACTATGCTTCGAACGCCAGGATGCATTCCATTTGCGTGCCCAGTATGTATTTCTTTTAAGGAGAGCCATGCAGTATTTCATGTGATCGCCGGTCGGTGGACTGGGGTCTAAGGGGAGTGGGTGTCCCCCTCTCCCCCTTTTGGAAAATTTTGGAATTTGAAAGGTGCCTAGATCGCAAATTGTACAATATTTGAGTGTATTTCTGCCCTAATGAGGAACCAAAAAATCTTGGTGACAAATATTTTACTACATAAAAATATTGCGTCGCGGACGTAATGCACGGAATCAGTCTACTTTCTGAACTTCGAGATGGAAGTAGGGGAGTGGGGCTCGGAGGTTAAAATAAAGGCTTGTGAATTAGGAAGTCCTGTCGCAATTAAAGCAGACAAATGTGATATGCTGACAGCAAGGAACTGGCAAAATTATTCTGGTGAGGCTGATTCTGTCAAAATTTACACCCGCGTGGAATTTGCTTGTTAGATTTTTTTGTGTGACAAAATCGAAATAGGCGATTACAGACTGGCTGCGCGTTCCCGTTCTCCCCTTCTCTCTCTCTCTCTCTCTTTTTTATTTCCATTCTTTGTCTCCCCTTCCACTTCCTTCCTTCCTTCCTTCCCTTTTCCTTTCCTTTCTTTCCTCTTCTTTTCCTCCTCCTCTCTTTTCCTTCCCCTCTCCTCTTTTTGCCGACAGACCGAAAATTTGCCGACGGCGACCAAATATTGGGTGGGGGGTATGACACCCCCACACCCCCGCTCTCTACGGCCCTGCCGATCAGTCAGAAAGGAAAACGATAAAGACAAGGCTGAGCTTGAACAAGTACCCTGACAGCTCCTCTCACAAGATCAAAGCATTGGTACACAGAATGACATTGTGCCTTAAGGTAGCGCACCTCTAATTATTTCCCCTTTTACTTACACACTAATTTTGGTCCATTTCGTGGCCTCTGGACCCTTGTAGAAGTTTTCAAAGGGCCCAAGCTACCCCTCATATGAAAGCTCACGAGTAGGCCTTTCACAATAATTTCAAATTTGTGTATCATGACCAT
>WURT03000030.1:289603-308130 GCA_009936505.3 Holothuria glaberrima
AAGTATACGAAGGAACACAGTAAAGTACCAATACCACGCTGTTTTCTAATTCGGTACGCGTATACGTACAGGCATACGAAGAAACACAGTAAAGGACCAATACCACGTTGTTTCCTAATTCCGTACGCGTAGCACTTTATATGCATGACAATGTCCGTACGCGTAAGGGACAAGTTTAGCTAACATCAGACAAAAAACACTAAGACAGAATCAAGTTTTTTTGGTCTTCGGACATAGGACAAAAGAAACTGCCAGACAGGATCCGGTCGATCAGAGCGGAGATCGAGGAGCCACGTACAGTATAGCATAGGCGAGCTGCATTTTTTCAGGCCAGCCGGGCGCATGGGTTTCTTTTCTCTGCGAGAGTGTCTCCGTGCAAAATTTTCCCAAGGGCAATTTTCCCAGGCCTTATTAGACAATGGGAAGGGAGGAGGAGAGGAGGTGGAAGCGTTCCCTACAAAAAGGTAAAATGATCATTGTTTTAGAAAATTTTCATATTATACCTCGTCGACCCCCAGAGGCCTATTTTGCTTCCTTGAACCTCAATCAGTGTCATGCTACATTTACGCCGTGAATATATGGGGTACTAATCATGGAGGGGAGAGCAAGAGCGTAGGAAGCGAGGGGCAGGGGCGTAAATCTCTGTTTGAGATGGGGGGGCGAAAATGCATATGATGTACGCGTGAACCCGAAAATGTGCACGCGAAGCGTGCAGCCCGCCTCGAAGCCCAAAATGGGTGTATTCCCTGGGGCCCGCCTCAGGGCCCATGGCGGTGTCCAGGGGCAAAGCCCCGGTGGGGACCAGAAGGCGAAGCTCCCGGAAGCTCTTGGGTTTTAGTAATTCAGAAGCCTCGGGAAAAGTGTTTCGAACAGAAGTTTTCCAGTGTAATGCTCTTGGGTTTTCAAGTAGCCTACATTTAGACTTGTAAGAATTATAAGGGCCAGTTTGAGCACAAAGGTAATAGTACTGATGTACTTCACTGGATTAAAGTTTTGCAAGAGTTGTAATGTTTTTTAAATGTAAAAAGACGGGACAAAGTTCAATAGTTATCGGAGACGACCAGAAATTGGCTTAGGCCTACTTATAAGTGATAATCAACTCTTTGGTTCTTTGTTAAAAACATACATAGAGTCAGGGGCGGAGAAGCAGGGGAGCTGGGGGGAGGAGTTATAACCCCTCCACTTTTTGACGATGGGGTTGTTCAACACAATTAACCGGGGGTTATAACCCCTACACTTTTTGAAGGGGGTTGTCCAACACAATTACCCCCCCCCCCCCAGTTTTCAGGTACACTTAAAATAGTTCATAAAATAATTATATGTCTCCTTATGTATACAAAATACCGTATAAAGTATGCACCAAATCGCATATTTTCACATTAAAAAACAAAAAAGTTTCACACCGTGGGAGGGGGCCTCACACCCTCCCCCCTCTCGCGCGCAAGCGCGCTCGGGCTCGGTCGCTTCGCTCCCTCGCTTTGCCAAGTATGCAACCCCCACCCCTGACAAGAAATATTCCACTTACAAACAGCTGTGACTAGCCCGTGTCACAATTTTTGTTAGCTTGTGCGCTCGTCTGGAGATAGTCAGCCCTGCATAGCCTACTGGCTCAGCCGTTGAAGTAACCGTTTATAATTGGATTTATTGTCAGCAAAGGAATGTCAACAGTGAAATTTAGATTTTATTAATAACAATTAACCTGTTGCAGAGTAGTCTGCTGACTTGGTATCTCGGGTCGCTTTGGGGTTCCCTTACTAGGTCAGCAATATATGTGCCTTTTGCAGGGCTGCCAAGTCTCACGTATTGGGCGTGAGACTCACGCATTTTAGGTCAATCTCACACTCTCACGCCAGCATTTGGATTTCTCACGCAAAGCACAGGATGCGAGAAATAAATAAATTCTGCAAATGCGAGATCAGTCTATTGAAAATAAAACCGATGACAGTCTAATCAGTCTATTCTTATACACCTGTTCTCCACCTGTACGTCCGACGGTCCTGTGACACGCACATGGCAGGTTACCAGGCAACTGCGTGTTACCGTATAATTCCTCAGTGTACATAATCATATGTATCCGTTCTTTGAACCATCTCATCGGAATTTCAAATCGCACAACGACGTATTTTTTAGGTAATTTTTTTTTTCATATTGATTGGACCGATAACCTCAACACATCAGTTTTGCAACATGTTATATATGTGAATTGTACGTGAATTGAAATACACAATTTACATCTCCTAGTGATTGCTACTTTCCAGAGTTGTTGACCCGAGTCGCTGACTTGGACTCAAGTCCGACTCGAGTCTTGACTTGCGACTTGACTTGAAGACAAATGACTTGCGACTTGACTTGACTTGAAGACAAAATGAATTGCTACTGGACTTGACTTGAACATATTTGACTTTGCGACATTAAATTAAAATTTTTTCTCTGAGTGTAGCATGAACTTTTATTATACAACAAAACTACGTAACACTATTATTGAATCAATCATCCACACCCACATAGTATAGGCCTTCCTTGCAAGGTTCGCCCCTTATTACAAACACACATCCAGTAGGATAATCTACTCTATGCACACATCGCCTTTAAACTAGGCCTAAGTGTACAACAGTGCTTCCCAATCTTTTTCGGTTCATCACCTCTTGCACCACTCCAGGGGTTATCCTTGCTTGCACCGAATACGTCGAATAGCATTGAGACAACTTCCTCCCCTCATACCTACAAATATAGATGACAATAAAAAAACACCCCATGTCTATAAAATATGGGTGGCAAGAAAATGAAACTACATGGTTTGAAAATAAAGGGAAATAAATACGGTCTTTGTATGTGTGGATTAAGGGAATTTAAAATCGATGGGATTACTATGTGATGACAAAGCCGAAACTTGCGATCGACGGAGTGATGACCTCATGAGCTGTAAGTGTCCTCCCCAAGAAAAAAAAAACAAAACAATGAAACACTTTAAAACGCAGCTTCCTGGCATCTAACAATCAAGATTAGATCAATAGTGTAATACTTGTTAACCTCATTTTATCTCCACTTTATGAACACTACTTATTCGAGAGCACAGTGGGAAATTTTTAGTATCTTTTAAAGCTTCTGCTTATATAAAGAATACTAATTTCCAAGAGGCCCCTGCTGCACTTAGAATTTTCAACCTCTTCATGAATAGCAAAATCACCCTGTCATCCAAAAGTTTCCATATTTGTGTGCAGACGTACGGTCCACCATATCACATACGTACGCCTTGTACTATGAGAGGGAATCATGCCATCCTCAACGGTGCTTTCTAAGAACTTTTCTGAAATCTTTCCGATAATATAGTTTTAATAAAAAACAGTTTTACTCGTCATGAATTTTTTAGAGCAATAGCGGGAATACATCCTCTTTTTCTTACCATTTTAAGCATACATTCAGTCTAATGGGTGACTTTTCCACAGGCTTACGGAAACCCGTCACTACATGGAAAAAGATTGACGATTTTATGCAGGATAGCCATAAAGCTCAAAAATGTTTAGTGACACTGTGCTTGAGGAATACCCTTTTTACTTTTCAAACGATTCCATTTCCATAAGAACTTAGTTTTTTCTCATAGTTTAACCTATTGTTAGCTACTATTAAGTGCGTTAAGCTTATATGATTCCGGCATCGATTTTCCTGAGTTAGTTAGTTAGATGAGGTTTTACGGCTCAGTCTCTAACCAATTGGTTTCAGTCGGGCCGGCCACGGCCTTTTTTCCAGTTGTGGCTTACTGGCTTGTTTTCCCTACTCCATTGCTTGTGCTGAGCACCAAGCACAATGGCAGTATGTTCCATTTTTAAAGTCTTTGGTATGACCCGGCCAGGATTGATTCGAATCCCCGACCTTCCGGCTGCAAGTCGGATGCTCTAATCACTTGACCATGCAGTCGATTGTCCTGAGAAGATGTTGCTTTGATGAATAAGTATATGGACAGAATATATTTCGTAACCCCCCCCCCAAAAAAAAAAGAAAATGTCAAGGTGTGACTTGTTTGCATTCAAAATTTTCAAGACCTTCCACCTGATCTCCATTTCTAGGAACTGTAGTCTAGTATATAGGCTTATTATTTATTTTTTTTTATTTTTAAAGTTATGACTTGTGACTTGACTTCACTTGAAGTTTGATGAGTTGTGACTTGAATTGACTTGGACGAAAATGACTTGTGACTTGACTTGAAGGTAAATGACTTGAGACTTGACTTGAGGAAAAACGACTTGGTTACAACTATAGTATTTTCTCTTCACTTCACCATCATTTCGCCTCTCCAATAATAGAAATTTATTTCAGTGAAGTTGTGAACTAAGGGATTGAATACCTAATACTGCAACAAATGGCATGTTATCTTCATGTTAAACGAATACTGAACTCTAGTGCGAGCTTTCCTCAGCTCTCTGCCCAGCTGCCTGGAATGTAGCCCCTTCTTCCATGATCTTGATCTCGATAGTTTCCACACAAATTAAGTAGTAAAGTGAAAAGTGAAAGTAAAAGCGACAAGATTGCCCGAATTTCCTACTGAGCCTCCCGAATTTTGATCGAATGCCCGAAAAATGTGCAAAAAAATTCGCGCGCTTCGCACCCATAGGCCTATAGTGGTTTAATGATCTGTTTTACTGTATGCACCTGAACTGCAACGAATTTCGGGCAACTTTTTGAGATTCGGGCAAAAAATGTTCTGCCCCCAAATTGGAAGAGTCACGTACGCCTATGATTATTACTACCAGTGGCGTACGCAGGGGGGCATTGGACCATGCTCCCTCCATGGATGCAAAATATTTTTTTAGATCCTAAAAATATGTAAATTTTGTAACACAAATTTTACATCAAAAGGTAGCATATGTTGCACCAGATTGCATGTTAGGACACCTAAATTTTCCAAAATATTTAAAAGGGGAGGGGAAGCCCTCCCCATAGACCCCTCCAACACTGGCGATCACACAACGTACTGCATGCCCCCCCCCCCCTTGAGAGAAATCCTGGGTAAGCCACTGCGATTACTACCGTCCTGTAAATTGTAAGTATCTAGGAAATTCGGATCGTACAACTATGTCAATGGGAGTCGGTCTTCAAGAAATGTAGTTGGTCCCAAAATAGTTCACACCCCCCACCCCTGCGAATTCGTGTATAGGCCCCTGTCTGCATAATTCTATCCATTGGCCAGTAACTTATCCCATTAAGCAACAGACTACTGTTTGAATATATCCGCTCATCTACTCTCTCGGCATCCTTTTATAGCAGGTACCATAATGTTTTACTAGAACACCCTCCTCTGCCAGCATATCCAATTGCTACCAGAAGAACCGTGCATAGATAACCTAACAAAGCTGGATGAATGGGCATGATCCAGTTCATTTTGCCTAGGTCTATGTAATGAAAATAGTTGAATTGGTTGCATCTGTTTTGTGATAATGAGATGATGAATCAATTTTCAGAAAATTAGACACCACAATATACAAAGCATTAATGTCGTTTCAGGGGCTGGGAAGGGCTATTTCCGGCGATCTGAGTGGTTCGTTTCACTAAAATTTTCTGGTACGCAACGCGCCAACAGATGGTGGCGCTCCGCTTAGATAGTCTCCCGGATGAATCTCACTCCGAGTGCTCACTCAAACTTGGCAGCCCTGCTTTTGCCTTTTTGGGCTACCACATCCAAGAAAATTTGGACTGGTCTCAATCTTTCTCAGATTCACATATTCTGCTAGGTAATTGATCTCTGTGGATCATTAGTACGTATAAGACCCTTCATTCTAAGAATACTTTCACTTTATATCCAAAATATGTCCAAAAATTTTGATGTATACAAGCGACGATTTGTTTTTTAGACATTCTCGTTACAAGGACGTTCACACCATTGTATGCTAAATAGCACGCACATACTCCTATGTAGCAACAATCACTGCAGCAACGTACGCAGACGATGTTACTCTCACAGTAACGTTGCGGTAAAAAAATTTATACTGCGATATAGCCATATAGGCCTAGTTCGGGGAACAAAGTGTATGTGAGATTGAGAACTAGGCCAAGGTATACTAGGCTAGTTCCAGAGGATCTTGGCAAAGAGCTATAGGCCATATATTTTTTAGAAAAATGACTAAGTACTGAAAATATTTGAGTATTGGTATGAAATTTGGGTGGGGGAGGGGGACAAATTACGGTTTCGCGCCCTAACTTTTTCACCCGGGGCTCAAAGCTTGGCCCCTTGTCCCCTGGGATTTGCGCCACTGGAGGGGCTAGGGCGCCAACCCCAAACAAAATTTGTGGGGGCTGAAGTATGCTTCAGCCCCCCACTTTCCAAGGACGAAAGCCCCTTATTTGTCTCTTACGTAAGAAATGTCAAAAATTTGCAGTAATTTACCTTAAAATTTGTCCAAAAATGATGCACCAAATTGCATTTAAAGACCCTCAAATATACATATATTTTCCAAAGGGGAGAGGGGAGGGGGAGCCCCTCCCCTTAACCCCTACCCCAGGACGGCGATCCGAAACGACTTGAGGTCTATCCCCCTCCCCCCAGTATCCAACAGCTTCCTACGCCTATCGGTGAGAGTGGGGCGACGGATCATGTTTTGATTTGCATTGGGCTTTAGAACAATAATTCCACATTAGGAATTAATAATTATACAAAAATTTTTACCTTCCAGGTATATGCTCAGAGGAGGGGGGCTCTCACACTAGCCTCATACAGTAGCCGCTGTGTACCAGGATTTTAAAAGTGTGGGGGGATGTAGGGCAAAAGAACTAAGATGGGGGTAAAAAATTGGCCCTTATGTAGCACGAAATCGAGCACGAAGTGCGAGCTTTAGCGGGTGGGGTCCAGGGGCAAAACCTAGGCGGGGTCCGCTGAGGGCAAAGCCCGTGGAATCTCTGAAGTTTTATCATATTTCTGAGTGAAAATTTAAGTCTAAGGATAAGTATATATTGGCACGGCTCTAGCACACGAGTCTGGACACGGACTCGATTCCTTACTCGAGTCTGTTTTTCGCTGGACTCGGAATTGGCCCGGAATAGTAGGTCACCGAATCGAAATTGGCCCGGAATAGGCTCAGTTGAACTCGGACTCAGAGCCGATTCCAGTGGAGTGGAGTCCACAAACATGAAAATTTAATGTTTCCGAGGCAACATTATTATCGATGCACAATTTAACAAGTATATAGTCACATACAGTTAACTAAATTACAGGGTCAGCCAGAGAATGACATTGCTTCTGAAAAGTACCCGTTTTCATCATAAGTTTGTAAATAGTAAAAAAAAATCATTTGTATGAGGCGCTACGTTGTCAAATGGCCGGAATCGGAATTGGCCAGGAATTGGAAAACCTTGAATCGGAATTGGCTGGGAATCATGGGTGGCGACTGGAAACGGAATTGGCCCGGAATTGTGTTAGGTGAACTCGGTTACAGCCCTGTAGTTTGGTTCATAATGCATCATCCAATGCAAAGATTTGAAACGATTTTTCTTTGAGTAATTGACAACATAAAAACTTGGAAAGAGACCGTAAAAGCTAACATATAGTAGTAATCTCTTGACACTTCAGGAGCCGAGTGGGGGCAACCGACTAGAGGGGCAAAGGTTCTGACTGTGGTATTCCATATGCCATCCCCCCTTGGTGCTGTCACTGGCCTCATATCGAAGGTACGTCCATCTGGCAGAGGCGGCGGATCCCCGACTCGTCGGTAAAAGGTGAAAATGAAGCCCTTGTACAAATGTGAGATCGATGTCTGGAAGTGGGAGGGCAAACTCGGGTGGAATACCAACGGCGCCTAAGGCGCAAAGGGAACGTGAAGCGTAGAAGTGGGGTAAAGGGCCTGTCGTAAGACCGGCCTAGTGGTGTCTGAGTGTCAACGCCCAAGTGGGTGTACAGGGACAAAGCCACTGAAAGATCTAAGGTATGGGCTAAAAATATTACAATGAAGCATTTGGCTTTCTTTGAAACTCATTATATGTGCACTACAAACTCACATATAATCACATTGTTTACGTTTTCAAACAAAGGCCTGGCCTTACTCAGAAAAAAAGGTCATTTTTTACAGTGAAGAAGGTTTGGCTTTTTAGGTGCTTCCAATGATAAGTAGAATGTGTACGAAGCTGTGTGAAACAGGCAAGATGTTCTACAGGAAGTAACCACGAAACAACATTTAAAACTGATGCGGGCGAAGCGCGCTGAAGCAAAAACAGCGTTAGTTAAGACATTTTATTGCAGCGTATTGACATTTTTTGCAGTATTGGCCATTCCATAACAGATTTTCCTACTTTCCCGGGCAACCTCTTCTTTCCTTTATGTTTCATTTTTGTCAATGGTCTGGGACAATTAAGGGACCCCCGAGGTTTTTATTTCTGTAAAAAATAAAAGATGGATCAAAGTTTGAGGGTTATAGTGTATATAATGTTTTCCAAAGTCAATGAAATGTTGTTATGGGCAAAGCTCGTCGAGAAAAAACTATGACATTTTTTATATTAAGTTTTCCTCTATTTAACATTGCAAACATTACTATAATATTTAAAATGCCCTCATAGCTCCTCTGATCTGGCTTACTTTTGTTCATTTTTTATCATTTTTGTAAGGTCTGAAAAAAAAGTGAGCAGGGTGCACCCCTTACCACCTGTAATCCTGCCTCAGCCCTTGTGTGTAATTTAGTGACTTTTGGGTGCCTTACAAATGATATTTAAGGCAAATATATTCCTTGCAGTTTCTTTAGCAATAAATGAAAATAGGGTGGCTAGTGCCCGCCCGCAAAGGACACCCACGGTGCACTCCCGAAGCGCTCAGAAAATTATATGTTTTTAGTGTTAAAGAAATTTTTGTGCTACTGCTTTTACTCCTTATGGCAACACCACTCCATGATCCCTGGGTGTGGTGCTTGGCTCCGCTCCGGCGAGGACCAACGAGACAAGCCTAATTTTAAGCAATTTCTATCCCTGCACAAAATGTTAGAGTTCTGAAAACACCTTAGCAGATCATGCCTCATTAGTTCGCGCAGCGTAGATTACCAAGAATTTTTTGCTAGAAACCGTTCGCAGAGTACAGAGAGTGGCACCCCAAGCATAGTAGGGTGTCTTTAGTGCAATAACTGAAAGGTCCTGTTTATGAGGTTGTATGTATTTCGGTGTGACACGTCTACCAATGTCATAGTTATCATCAGGCACATAAGTAGTGCAGTAATAAATGAGCGTGACTAAGCGAGGCATTAAATGGATTTATGATCAAGTGAACTAAATGGTACATTCGTTTGACAAAATATAGGGGGAGTAAAAGGTATTTTCCCCCCTCAACAAAATTACCTTCGGGCAAAGTTTATACCGACGGCACTACAAATATCAGAAAATATAACCCGCCGTGAAGAACAAATGGACGGTATTCCTTTTCCTTTCAAGAAATAAGAAACGAAGGAAAATGATCCCGCCCCGTGACCGTCCTTTGTATATAGTAAGCTATATTGTGTGTCCCATGCGGTAGTCGTGGTGATTATCAAACATGTACGGGGATAACAGTGCGCGCGAACAGCGCCCGAAGATATCGTTTTCAGTTAATATGGCGAATGGTCTAAAATTCACACAACTATAAAGATATATACGTACAGTTCTTAAACATCAAAGCACTCCTTCCCTGGACCCATTTCTCCCATTCCCAATAACCTCCACCCCTAAGCCTTGGAAAGCCGTCGTCATACCTTATATGATAATATCAGTAGATTTAAAGCTTTTTTTATGGCAAAATATGAAAGGTGGTCCGTCTCCCACGGCGATTAATTGTAGGGTAACCATGTTTCACAGTAGAAATATAAGGAAATATTGGAGTCGTTGATCAAACAATAGGGTATTAGGGTGGGGGAGGAGAGGGCCCTAGGTAACGAAATCGATTACATCCCAAAACAAATTACAGGAAGATCATACATGTCCCATCCACCTATCACGCTGCTGCCCATGTCTACATGTAATGCCAGCTGCAGTTTTCTCCTTGGTGGTTTTACATACCGCACTCTCCGTTTGGGCTATTGATTGCTTAGAAATTGTTAGAGATCAGTGCTGCCGATATGATTAGGCACATATACCAGTTGCAGTCTCAGTATTTCTGTAGAATATGCGACCCGGTGTTAGGACTACATTCGTAATACCATCAGTACATCGCATATACGCAGAGTGCGACTTGGGTTTACTGACCCAGCCCTCTCTCTCTCTCTCACATGAAAAATATAGCAAAGTTGCTTTTTCAAGAATATAAACTTTTGTCTCAATATCAGGGTTAGGGTAAAGGGAATAGACCAGGGAAAGGTGGACAGAGAAAATCGAGAATGGAGTCGGGTAGTTTCTTATTCCTTTCTTGGAAAGAGTGAATATCTATGGAAAGAACCATTATGTTCCTAATTTAGTTCTGCTCGAAGAAACGCAACAGGATAAAAATGCTTTCATAATTATGCATTCTCTGGGTTCCGACCTAGGTTGGCGGAAACTCCACGTTTCCGTACATTGTACACGAAAATTGGCTTCACCCAGGGTTAAATTCCATTTGGACCATTTGCCCAAAACACATTCTACTCGAATGGTTTTGAATGGTTTCAAATTGGTTTTTAAATGGTTATGAATGGTGCCAACTGGTCTTAAAAATGCAAATGGTAATCTCAACTGGTTTCTCAACTGGTTTTAAATGGTTACAAATGGTTTTGAATGGAAAGTTGACCAAAACACATTCTAAACCATTTGGAACTTACCTGAATGGTTTCAAATGGTTTCTGTCAAATGGAATTTAACCATGGGCAGTCATAATATCGACAAAGAAACTCCCTCACTTCTCTTTAAGTTATTTTTCTTTTAATATGTCACTCTCCTTGACTTTGCTATATGATAGGGGTGTTTTAGTACCCGACCCTACATTAATTGAACTGTGCAGTGAAAGCACAGGTTTCTTTGAACAGTTGCACTTGATGTACCGTACAATTTCCATCATTCGGCGCAGGAAAAGCGAACTGGAAAACCATGCAGGAACGTACGCAAGGTTTTCAAAAGGGGGCTTAAAAGGGATAATGAATCTGTTATTCGGGATCTCCCTAGTCTAGGGAAGTGCATCGAAAAGCCTCCTGTTAATTTTAACACACTCTGATAATGCTAATAAAACGTATGGTTGCAAGGTGCGGAGGTCATTCGAACCCATTGATCTTCCCCAGGATGCACCGAGGTTTAGAAGCACAAACACAAGCGTTTGGCTAAGAACATGTACGCAATTGTAATTAAAAACAGGAACTTTTTACGCACTAATTAAGTCCACTTTCTCCTAGCAAAGGCATTTAGGCACCCAGATATCACTTTTCTCTTTAGATTGGTAGTTTTAAACATGAGTTACTTTTGTGTGTGCACAGATTCTTCTTTTTCAACTCCTTTTCCTTGTAGGGCTATCATTTCAGTTTAAAAAAATCACTGTCTGTCTATCTATCTGTTTGCTTGTCTGTCTGTCTGTCTATCTGTTTGCCTGTCTGTCTGTCTGGCTGGCTGTCTGTCTGTCTGTCTGCCTGTGATCAGGTGATACCCCAATTATTTGTCTATGAGATTCTTCGATTCTTAGCAAGTGTTAACTGTTAAGGTAAATTTAGAGTGAAAATATTAAACTTCAGTCTGTATCGTGAGTTTTATGGGATACGATCGGGTGAACTTTTCTAGTGTGATTTTATGTTTAAAACGGTGGAATAACTGCACCCCTACACCAAACACATTTAGATTGGGTTGTCGATGGTAGGTGGCTTCCGAATTCGATGAAATGTTTGTATTTTTCATGAGTTTAGGCATGACTGCCATAGTGTATTCAGTAGAAAAAAAATTGAGTGGGTTTATTACAGCGGGCTTCCCGCGCACCTAACTTTTGGTACACAATGTCATTATTGCGGAGTGGTTTGAGTATTTATCACTCAAAACACTTTTTAAAGCCTCGGGGGTCGGGACGCTTCAGGTCTTTTATTATCCCTTCCAGTTGTCTCAAAATAATTCTTTAGCTTTACTCATTATTGTTCGCATACGTTTACAATAGGCTATGTAATTTTTCCAACATCGCATTCTACATTTTGATATCCCCAACTCTGTTTGTCTGTAGAGTATTGAGCTTTTAATTTCGCCCAAAAAGACCTCACAAAAGATGGTTCACATCATTTTGGTATTCAATGGTAATCAAGTGGGTAGATTTAGGATAAAAATCTTTCGGATACTATGTGCTGCAAAGATGAGGGGATATGACTAGCTCTCCCACAAAATTTGTTTTGTAAACCACAAACCCCGATGTCATTCAGTCCCTCGAATGCCCTACCGGGCGGTTATAGGTTTATAGTGTGTAAATTTCATGAATGCAAGTTGTGCTGATGATGTCGTTTAAGGTGTATGCATCTTCTGTTGTCCTCACTTTTTGTTCGAATGTTCCTATACTTTGAGAATCCCTATATTACTCCAGGTTTTTTTAAAAACAAATATTACTATCCAACAGTTACAGTACTTTTCCTTTCCACCAAATTGAGTTGCATCGGACATCCGTGGTTATCATCTAGATTCTAAAACAACTGGATATCAGCTGTTTCATACTACGAAGTAGCTGAAATAGTTTTCAGTCTCCAAGTGAGTTCAACCAGGAAGTTGCTATTTGACAATAGCAACTCTCTGGTTCAATCAGGGAGCTGTTCCGCAACAACCTTCTGGTTGAACTCACAAAACTCTAAAAGCAGTTGGGTAAACTTTTACACAGGTTGGTTACGCATGCCTCCTGCTAAACTGTTGGGTAAAAGAATACTCAAGTTGATCACAATATTACCCTAGTTGAGTTAAACATTACCAAGCAGTGAAGTGACAAATGCCAACTAATACTACATCAGCTGTCCTTAACCTATATAAACAACTGTCGGTCGGTAGGCTGCCAGTAATGCAGCAAATATTCAGGATTTGACGTCCAACGTAGTGCTAATCCTGTATGTGACGTCAACTGTGCGTCCTTTCGAAGTTCCTTTCGAAGTTCTCTTAAGATATAGACCTCTTAAGATATAATACTGAATTTTGAAGTAAAACCTGTGGCTCATATATTTAATAAATTTTTGGGAGCCATACTTGATAGTAACTGTTGAGTTAGTAAGCCGCCAGAAGTGAAGTAATTTTAAAGGGAAAGAGCAGTCGCCCACATGTATTTTGAAACACGGACTATATTTTCAGATCTCCATTTATTTCACTTTCAAGTACCTTCAATGATGTTTCATAACACAATAATTGAGTATTTAAGGTAAAATGAGGAGTTATTCATATCAAGTTTACAATTCGTTAACATAAAAATTGTCACATAATTAAAAAGAGCCATTCATAAAATAGGATACCCGGGTACACAGTTCAAGTTGGGGTGACTGCATTTTCCCTTTAAAGACAGGGTGGAGTTGGCTTGGTGGCTGAGTGTGCTGTCTTGTATTCTTAAGGTCTACAGATCAAAGGTCTCTGTGTCTTTCGTTGAACAGCAGCAGTTCCAGTTCCTTGGAACTACCTGGATTTTTTTTTCTTTCTTTTTTTTTGACTCAAAGTTGCTGTTTCGGCATATAGTTGTCTGCAGAGATGATTAAGGGATTTTTATTGGTTAAATTGTATAACCTCAGTGGCGGATAGAAGGGAGGTTTGGGGGGTTTAACCCCCCCCCCTTAAATTTTTCTGCATTTTTTTTAAATAGTATATTTTGCATTTTTTTATTTGCCATAATAGGCTATCCTCTTTGGACTCCCAATAAAATATGGAGAATTATTATCCATTTTCTTGGGTTCATAGTTGGTAAAACCTTCGAAATACTCCAAAGAAAGAGTTTTGACTGGGTTTTTTTTTATTACACAACCTTTCCGGAATTCTTAGTTTCAGCTTCAGTGAGTTAGTTAGTTAGATGAGGTTTAACGGCCCAGTTTACAACCAGTTGGTTCAAGTCGAGCCGGCCGCGGCCTTTTTTCCAGTTGTGGCTCACTGGCTCACTGGCTCACTGGCTCACTAGCTTGTTTTCCCTTACTCCATTGCTTCAGTGAGACCTCAGCCTCAAGTTATTGTGACAGTGTACTCTTTTGAACGCATGAGTACATTCCTATTCCGCAGGATCCAACACAGAGCCCTTGTATCTTCCTACTCTGCTCTGACTTTAAAAATGAAACCTTCTGCCGTTGTGCGTGATGCTCCGCATAAGCAATGGAGTAAGGGAAAACAAGCCAGTGAGCCACAACTGGAAAAAGGCCGTGGCCGGCTAGACTTGAACCAATTGGTTGGAAACTGGGACGTTAAACCTCATTTAACTAACTAACCTACTCTGCTATCGAGTTGAAGATTGTAATTGATGGATTTAACCCGACGACGTGTAGGTTATCATAATTATCTGTCGCAAATTCCTACTACTGAAATTCAAAACAGTGTTATGAGGGCATATGGGGACCTCAAATCCGGGTAAAAGACCGGCTTTTGATTGGCATATAGTTTTGTTAGAGAACTGAAAGTGTCTCGATACAGGACCTAAATGCAAGTTCTGTCAAGGAAATTTTATTTATTGAAAAATTTCTGCGCGCTCCGCGCGCATTCGTCACGGTTTGCACTCCATCTCATGACCATTTTAAGGTAATAATACAATGGAGCTAATCTGATCACGACTCTTTTCCGAAAAACAGTGGTACATCTCCAACATATGTAGGGGACGCGCATCAATATGGGATCTTTCAATTTAAACTGTAGTATAATGTAGAAGGTGTGAAGTACGTATTTTCTGTTGAACATTTTTCAAAAAATGCCGAGTGCTTCGCGACAGCTATCATCGGTATAGAGAGATATAGATGGTGATTGCTAATACACTTACAAAGAAAAACATTCTGTAAAGCGCTTGTTAGTCCCTTCCCCTTTTTGCTTTACCTGTCAAGGAGGTATATCATCACCTCCCTGCACCTACACTCTCCCTCCCATTTCCCATTGCTGGAAGCTGTTTGTCTGGATTTTTATTCAAAATTAGTAATTAGTAAAAATACGATAGTTGTAAAGTGTTTGGCGTCATACTGTATAGTGTCATTTGGTTGTCAGTTAATAAGCATCATGACAGTGCCCCATTTTATATAATTAATCTAGAGCTTCCCGGAGACCCCCAGGTAGCCACCAGCCTACTCTTTTATAAAGCGCATTGAAGCAAAGGAAAATGTCATAATAGTCCAAGAATGTTTCTGGGGACTCCACGCAAGTAGTTTCGCTTAGAAACTTTCCCAGAATAGAAGGCAGTAAAGCAATCATAAGGGGTGCTTCAGGAGGTTTGTTGACAACATACCCTTCTCTTACACAACATACTCTCTTCACTTAACCAAAATTACAATTTACTAAGTTATGGACATTTTCCAGCCATATATAACCAGTTCTTAATGTATCCTAAAGATAGCACCATTTTGCATTTAAGCCACCTTAAATTATTGAAAACTTCTCAAAGGGGAGGGTATTCCTTACACCCCTCCCTCAGGACGACACCTTTATGTAGTGACAAAGGGAGGATTCTCCACTGCTGTGTACAAACAGAGGAGGCGCTTACAGCAAAACCTGGATCCGCCCCTAAACATATCTGGTTGTCCGTCACAGGAAGTTGTGCTACTCAAGAAGTAGTCTTCTTTGCTCGTTTCAGCTGTTTAACAGGGTACGTGGTGCAGTGCAAGGGTCCTCTAACCCTTTCGGCCTTTGGAAAAGTCTGGGGCTCACTCACTTTAGAAGGATGGGGACGTTGGGAGCAAGATTAGGAGAGATCAGTACACCACTGCCTCGTTACCCTCCGAGCACTGTTGAAAGGAGAAGTTAATTTCGGCGGTGTCCATCTACGATAAGTCCAGGACTGGGTCCTCGATGAGCCCAAATGACTTCTTGACCCAAAAGTCTGAACGTTAAACCTATGGTATAGCTTTATAAAATGACTACCTTTTTGGCCAAAATTTTCTAATAACTTGACAATTTCGATGAGGAACACTCATCAGTCTGCAGTTCTTTAGGTGGTGTGAAGAACCATTGCCTTGCATTCTCTTCGTGTCCGGGCTAAAACTGGGTTTATAATGGATTAGATTGCATAAATTAGTCCTTTCAAATCCCTGAGACATGCGTGCTTCCATTTATTCACAAACATACGAACAAAATCGTTCACCTAAGTTGCATCAGCTTTTAACCTATTCAATAAGTATACTCGGCAAACTGCTAAACTTCTTAGCCAAATTTGATCCAATAATGACTAAGATTCGGGATCGGTGACGATTGATCCAGACTATGAGAGCAACAAGTTGCGTAATGAACTCGAATCTTTGGCCTGAGCCACTGTCTTATTTACATGCATGGGAGGGGGCATGAAGAAAAAATTACTATTAGTTGGTTAGGGCTTAAACTTATGACCTGATACATCGTTGGTATTTCCCTTCGTTCTTTAAACCTTATACAACAACAAAACTTCTGTCTCGCACTTGATCAGGGAGGAAAACTCACATAAAATGGAAAAAATCGTGTATGTGTGTGTGAACGCGTTCCTTTGTTTTGTTTTCTCAACCATAGACAGTATAAAATTAAACTCCATACCCTCTAGAAATTGATATTCCCTTTGTCCCACAGGCCTACTTTTACTGCGCATTAACTGTGTACTGAATTTAAAGTTGAACAAGAGAAATCGGTGTGGAAATTCAATTTTTAAGTTGATTTCCGTATCCCAACCAAATGTGGGGCCAATACGCTCTGTCTCGGAGGAATTTTTATGACTGGCTATTTTTATGACTTGCTAACGCTTACCGTAATCCCTAACAAATCCCTAACCTTAACAAAGGATACAATCGATACAATACAATATCACCATCAGCCAATCAGAAAATATCTTCCGAGACAGCGCTCATCAGCTGGCAAATGTTGGTGTGCCAACTTATATGCAAGTTGAACAATGGGAATGTAATTTACGTGCTTAAAGGCTCTCTAATCTTTCCCCAGACAAGACCAAATCTTCCTACTAAGTTACAGTCTATCTCTCCTCTAAATTAAACCAAACCTGTCTAGTACACATCGAAGACAGAGCTACAGTAGCCTGCACCGAGTTTAAATTGCTCAAGGCAATATTGTCAAACACAGTGCGTGTGAACTTAAATGGGAACACATCTGACTGTACAAGTCATTGTTTACCAACCAGAGTGAAGCTGTATTGTCTAAATAATTGTCAATCAAAGTGCAGTTATCAACTGTATTTAGAACTCTAGGGTTATTCTTAAATATGTTTGGGCAGTGAGTTGCTAGCCACTCTGCAGTGTTTGGGGGATACGACATCCCCTTTAACATGTCATTGGCGAATCATGCCAACTAAATGCAAAAATAGACATAATACGACAGAAGACTGTTATTTTTCACAATCGAAAGTTTCTTTTCATTTCTCACACGAATACAGCTGCTGATTACTGTTGCAAAAATTCCTGCTTTACAAAATTGTAATATTTTACAAAATATGCTACTCTCTCTTTATCATTTCAGATAGATTTAAAAATTGAAAAATAAGTAATAAAAGAAAAAGGAAACCTCAATGAATGGCAATGTAATATATTATCGGTTTACAAAGTGTCCTTGAATGTATAATTATTTTTGATCAACCCTTCCTAGTAGGTGGATTATCGATCAAACGCTTTTTCTTAAATATCTTTCATATTCGGTAAAGTAAATTGTAGTTTGAAGCAAGAAGAGATTACTTTTATAGGAAGAACATTTTCACTTTAAACTCATATATAACGGACTGAACTACTTTACAAGAGGACAAAAATATATGCCAATAAACGCTAATGTTTCGGTAAACTGTCCAATTGACCACGACAATACTTAACGTTCGTCACAATTCATGTGAGTGAGAACGACTCGTTTGTTGGAGTCGAGGTTTCTATGGTAACAATTTACAATAAATATTACAACATCCCCATCATTTTCAATATGTAACAGGTCCTTCAATCCCAATCCACTCCTCGTCTGTAGCCTTTGTTCTGTTGTACCTCCCGGAGGTAGAGAGAATGCTACGTCATGAACATCATTACACTAATTTTGTAGAAAATCATCCAGGCAAGGGTCCATAGGTTCGTTTTTAGGTGTGTGAGTGATGGGGGGTCAGGTGGGGTGTTGAGGACTTTGCGAAGACATGCAAAAGTAAACATTGACAAGAATACACACATTCGAAGTGTGGACACATAAAAGTCCACGGTTGTATAATAAAACACGTGTCCTCGTTTGCATAGTATTAATCTATCTCTGTGTGTGTTTAGAAAAACTGTAGTTAATTACAGCTTTTGGTACCAGGCCTTTCCAGATCCTGCAAAGTTTCTGAAACTTCTGTTTAGGCTTACAGGCAAAATGGAAACTAAGCATACAGTAGGTTTGGATTCTTCCTGAAACGTCATCCTTAAATTATTCGTCCTTAGAGGCTAGGATATGACTTAAAGGCCAAAGAAATACTGCTTTCTAAGTAGGTACATATGATAAAGCAACAAATTACAAACAAGTAGCAGCAA
>WURT03000030.1:308230-329066 GCA_009936505.3 Holothuria glaberrima
CTTTTTAAAAATAAAAAAAATTACATTTACATGCATATAAATGTATGTACATCAGGGACTTTGAAAAGTGCCCTTCATTTGTTCAATTTAGTCGTGTGTTTGAATGATTAAGTGAGAGTGGGTCCTCCTGTTCATATCAACATCTGCGTGAATGGTGTGTTTTTGCATAATTTTTTTCATAGCCGAAATCTCATTTGGGCACACGGGGGACACAGCCAACAATTGGGGACACGTGCCCCCGGCCCCCTTGGCGACGCCACTGAACTCAACACAAATTTTAAGTCGTTCCTGAAATAACCTGCATAACCTTCCTTGTTCCCTTAAAAAGTGGAAGCATTCTCTGAGTCAACCTCAGAGCTCTGTTGAGAGGGAGGGTTACCAGTTTGATAAAATTGAATTTCTGGCCAATTAATTACACCGATTGAGAATAATAAATTGAAGTAAATTTATGAATGGAATAATTGAAATAAAATTATGGTACTCGAGTACAAGTACGAGTACAGACCTGCCGAGTACGAGTACGCAGAACCGGAGTACGAGTACGATAACTGAGGCCAGGTACTCGAGTACGAGTACTAGTACAAAAATTTCTACTCTAGTACGAGTACGTACTCGAATACTACAAGTCTGCTAGGGACCCTGGCCAGAAGGTATTACACATAGCAAGATATGGGTGAGTCAGTACTTGAAATTTGAAGGTTTGGCATTTAGTCGGGGTGGGGGCTTCATTCCGATACAAACTCAAAGTTATACAACCTGTAGGGATTCTTTGAAATCTTTGTCTTTGTAATTGAGAACCACATCGGCTCCGTGCTGGAGTGCGAGTTTTATACCATCCTCTGTTCCAGCTGTTCCGATGATTCGACTTGCTCCAAGTCCTTTTACCACTTGAACTGCTGCTACTCCAACCTTTGTATAATGGGCATAATTATGAAGAATGGAAAATAGTAAATCTTTGGATTGATTTAGGAGTATTATTGTTGCAAATCTTATGCTTCATGATATTTTTTTTTTATTAACGTAAAGTTGCAACTCAAAAAGGTTGGAATAACAAAATGCACATCATCGTTTCATCTACGATCACCCAAGTCGACAATAGCCTAATCTTCTTCGCTACAATTTTGTTCCCGTTTAAAGTCTAACTAACGTAAGAGCTTCCATTAGTTAGATTGTGGGGCACTCGAGAATTTTGTCAATTTTATTTGCTGGGCATTGGGTTCCGTGACATAACCAGTTTCCAAACTTTAATGAGAGCGACCGCATATTACATGCGACAAGTTCTAAAGTTGGGCGAGCAAGCACATAAAACTTTAAAAAGTGCCACTATACAAT
Source organism: Holothuria glaberrima (assembly GCA_009936505.3). NCBI lineage: Eukaryota > Metazoa > Echinodermata > Holothuroidea > Aspidochirotida > Holothuriidae > Holothuria > Holothuria glaberrima. The sequence goes on from WURT03000030.1 coordinate 309,563, forward strand.
TATTCCATTCAAGTTCGCACAAAGCAGTTAAAAAATTTCAGTTACCACTTCTGATGGATGTGTTCACTCTTGCACCGTTATGTTTGCTATACTGATTTGATGACGCTTTGAATGCGTCTTCTAAATAATTTGATTATCTAGGGCATTGACAAAACTTCTTTTTTATAAAAGTACTTACAGCACCACTAGCCCCTTGTACAAGGACGGAATCTCCCTTCTTAAATCCACCATGTTGTATGAGAGCCCTGTGCACAGTCATGTAAGGAACGGGCAAAATAGCGCCCTCTTCAAACGATAGGCTCGGATGCAGGTGGTAGGTCATGTCCTCGGACGTTAGACAGAGATTTGCGTAAGCCCCGGTTACTGGTTCGAAGAACCATACTCTATCTCCTTTCTGTGAAGAATTAAAGAAATTACGCACATGTGAATTAGAAGTTGCTACACACATGGAATTAATAAGTTAAAGTCACGCTATAATAGTCAGTTGAGGCACTGAGTATGTTGACAAATGGCCTCGTAGCCAGGGGTGGTATTTGATTTGAAGTTCCCGTGTCCGGGGTCGGCCTTATAGGACTGATTGGGATTCAAAGGAAAGCAATGAAGGGGACACACCTACCAGCAGAGGGACCAATGTGATTTCCGAAAGTTGGTAAAAGGGCGATACTTGTTCCTGATTGTACCTAATGTCATTTGGCGACAGTTCAACCAAGGTGTTGCGTGTCTTCCGGCTATATTTTGCACCTTTTCTACATCCACGTATACTGTAAGTCTACAAGCACATACCTATCGATGTTACGTCCTGGCGCCAGTCCCGTTGTCAGATAAGGTACTGAAGGGGGACGAAACAGCTTCCAAGGGGGGGGGGCGAAAAATTTTGGGTGACGATATATATATTAAAATGCATTAAGGTAATGTTAATTTTTAAATCTTTTAGGGGGGGGGGACAAATTTACAGAGGCAACGGGTTTGCCTGGCACATCAGTGTAACTTCAGTGACCTCTGGATTTGGCCCATGGGTTAGTTAGATAAGGTTTTACGGCTCAGTTTCTAACCAATTGGTTTAAGTCGGGCCGGCCACGGCCTTTTTTCCAGTTGTGGCTCACTGGCATGTTTTCCCTACTCCATTGATTATGCTGAGCACTAAGCACAATGGCAGTAGGTTCCATTTTTAAAGTCTTCGGTATGACCCGGCCAGTATTCGAACCCGCAACCTCCCGGCTGCAAGTCGGATGCTCTAATCACTTGACCATGCAGTCGGTCCATGGGATCTTAGAACCGTTGAATCGCACACCAGGAACACAGGTAAGTCCCTCTACATACACCTGTGTCTCCTTCTTGTCAGCCATCCAACCCCATCCCTCCCTTGTCAATGCGCACATGGGAGGCTTCGAAAAGTTTGAACGTAGAGCAACTTTGAGTATTGTCCGCTCTTCTTCACAACTTGCAAACCACGAATACGATTTCAAGACGGCTTCTCACTGTGTGACGCAGGTCAGATCATTACACACGCTAGTCAAAGGGAATTATCATACCACCAAATCCTCCCATTTTGTTTTGTAATGTGGCACATTCTTGTCTCGAGACAAGCATATCATGCATGATATCCTGTCACAAGTAGGGATAAGGAGGAGAAATGAAATAAGGTTAGAGTTGAAGAGTCTCGAGACTTAGAATTTTGCACGATATCATGTGAGGATTGGGTGATTATACTAATCTCATCATATTTGAAGACAATGCTTTCACTGAGATGGTTTACAAACCTTGAATTTCGTGACGTCTGAACCGACTTCCTCAACGACTCCAGCTCCATCCATACCAAGTACAAACGGCCGCTTGAATAGATAGGGACGGAATTTGCCTGCCCGTATCTTCAATTCCAACTCGTTAATACCAAACGCCTTCAGACGAATCAACAGCTGTTTCAATAAAATGAATGTTACGGGTTTATTTCCTTTTAAGTTTATTTATACATCTTTGAGACTATTTGTACACGTTATGTCTCAGAATTGCTGGTTTAAAGGGAAGCATGAACACTTAGTGTACATCATGTAATACTGCGCATGTCCATTACGTTTCATTTAGCTGTAGTAGATACCAGGAGATGAATATGCTATACGAAGGCAGGCTTACATCTCCCTGGCAGAGTTAGTGAAAACTGCAGGCAGGTGGTGATGGAAACAGGCCCGTAGCCAAACGAGGTATACCGAAAAAGGCGAAATGGATTCCAGGGGGCTGCGAAAATTTTTTTAGGGGCCCAAATGTGTAAAAATGTATTAATTCAATGTTAACTTAAAACTTTCTAGGGAGAAATTTTCTGGGGAGGGGGACATGGCCTTTGACTACGACCCTGGATTGAAATCTAGTGGTGAAGTTTTCATATTGACGGGGTTAGGTTGACCGCCCCTGACTCAGTCAAATGGACTTCTGTAACCTTTGAGCTTTTCAAAGAATTTTCATCTATTATGTAGGCATTTCTTAATTTCTTTTATATCTGCATCTGCTGGAAGAGGTATCTTCGGCTATGCTGAAGGTTGACCATTTTTGAGCCCATTTTTCTTTCGAGTAATCTGCTCTGTGTGATTTAGTTTTCACGTCCATCTGATCATGATTCTTTCCTAATGTAAAATTATACTTCAAATTGAGGAAATGAGCAAAACCATCCACCATTTGGTAATTCACGTAGATTTAAGTCTTGTGTATTAAAATGTTGTAAATAAACTTTCCACTATACGACGATTAGCGTAAACCGGAAATCCGCAATTTACGATACCGTCGACTTTCGTGCAAGGATATCGTTGTTCTGCTATTAACGAACACACCGTCATTTCCACGAGACCGATAGAAATAAAGGTACTATAAACATATGGAACATCAAGTATAAAACGGGCACACTAGAATGCCTCTGATAGATTTTATTTTAGACAGAGATGTACGTTAATGTCATATACAGGAGGAGGACCTATCAATCTTGAAAATTTGAAATTTGTTCGTAATTTGAAAATCTGGTGTCCGTCAGTCAACTCGAGAGAGATTTCGTATATAATCAAGGCCGTTTTGTCCCTGTGAACTTTAGAAGGAGTCACAAAAGCGACTAAACATTTGATGCTTTATTATAACTTTTAACGATGTATACGACGAGAGATATCGGTTATCGGCATAAAGGTTGAGATTTCTCCGATACCGATACCGATTTGAATACGTTTAAAGGTCTGCATGGTGACATGAAAATTACATAGTTGGATTTTTGATGTAAACAGCTTAAAAATCCAGAAAATAGCAGCAATTCCCATTAAAATCCGTCCAATATTGATCATTTTACAGGGTTATTTCTATTTCACACTTGTATCAAGAATAACTTGGACTCGAAAGATGGACATACCATATATATGGCTAATGTTTAGCCTTTGTTTTTTCGACGTTAATTTTAAGGATACTGGTAGCATTGTTATCACCTGTAAGGTTTATTATAAAAGTAAATAAAAAAAATTAAAAATTGTTTCCTTCAGAAATATTGATCTCACTTACCAAACCGTAAACTATCTGATCAGAAATTGAGAGATAATTAATAAAGGGCTAACAAAAGAAATCTTAACACTATGCAACACTCCACATCATTATTTTTGCAGAGGTAATGAGTTACTTCAGAAACTAACAAACTTTGAAGACGTGTATTTTGAGAACCGTAAGAGATATTGAAATAATTCTAACGGATCTTTCATTGGAGGACTTAATTCTTTAAGTGACAAGTGAAACAGGTCTTTTTGGTGGCATGTCACATGACCTTTAATCGGTCCAACAATACATATAAAAACCTCACTAATGCGAGGATAATATCATGATGGGGGACTGCCTCGTCATTCTTCGGGCCCACCGGTTATTGACTTAACCTTAGACTTTTTCTAAAGCTGTTAGGTCAACGTTTTGGTAGAGGTCAAACGGAAATCACAGCAGACTGTCCAAAAAACAGACGAATTAACAAGTGAAGAGGTAATTGACCTTCGTGTATTACCTTTTATTAGCCATGATTACTCCAAAAATGACTCATATCAGAATGTTGCGTCGAATTGGATAAGTGTATAGGTCAACTACTTTACGAATGGATGGAAACAGAACCGACGAGCAAGGCAAAACTTAAGTCCTTATCTCCGAGCAATATATGTGAAGTAATGTTTTTCTATAACTTAGAAGCACTGAAACGGAACAAATCTCAGCACCACAATGACCGAGAAGTATTATTAAACCTTGAAAAAGTAATGTGATAGTCTAAGTGACTTCCAGGTACGCCAAAAAATTGGACACAAAATGGGAAAGAACCCCTTTTTTCCAGCACACTACCTTGTAAATGTCATGAACTGTCACTGCGACAACAGTTAGGTCATTTACCTCCAATGTAAGCAAGTCAGCATTGCAAAACATAAAATTATGTTATTGGTACTTTGATTTGAGAGAGAGAAAGTGTCAAAATTTTCCAAAGTTACAAATTTTGCAAAACAGTCATAAGCTACGGTACCTTCCCAAATGATGTTTAATGAAAAAAAATAATTATGTTCTTATTTTTAGTATCACCTGTTTCGGTTCAACCTTTGGAAGTGGAAAATCCGAAGGCGCCAGAATTTCCTCCGACCCAAATTCATGAATCACAGATGCACGCGCCGTCCTCGCCATTTTGATATTTTGTTTCCAACTTCTGTGAGATAGCAATACATACAATTGAGTGCGAGAGAAACAAAACCGCTCCCTTTTATATACAAATGCACATTAGCCCACATCGTGGTAAATTGACGAACTTGCGTCTAAATAGTTTGCCGTGTGGTTACCTGCCCGTATATTTTCAATACAAGTGTTGGTTAATGTACACCATACGGTAAAGAAGGCATGACTGCCTTTATCCAGTCTTGTTTAGTTTTATATTTATTTGTCGGCGCACTTCTCACTCTAAGGAAATAAATTTCTCAGTTAAAATGGTACTTTTTCATGAAGTGTGTGCAGTAGCACTTCATGAACACACAGTTATATCACAGAATTTGCATTTAACAAGAACATCTGGCCACACACAAAAACTGCCAAGATCAAACCTAAAACGCCTGCATGTACGGTAGAATATGTTGATGGAAATTAAATGTCAACAATTTTGAAATGACCATAAAAATTATAAGTAAGAGAGAACGCTTACACAGTGCATCACCGCCAGCTTAACCATGCAGTTAAGCCACAAAACTCGTGAGGGCACTTCCGTTCTACGGCAAAAAGCTAGATGATTGGTTGTCTCTTTACAAAGTCTGCAGTGTGCTTTTATCATAAGACGTTGAATGTCTTACGAGTTTTTAAATACTTCTGTTTGAAAACTTGTGTTTTCTCCGCCAATTACTGGGGCAAAAGCAACGACGTAATGTTTGTATGACCCGCCGTTGCTTTGTTTCCATACAGAGAGCCATGTAAGTGGCTTCAGTCAACATCGCTTCACGTCATTCTCCCTTTCTTTAATTTCTGTGGCACTTAATTTGAGTCAAAGGTTCCAAATGGGTTGGGATAGAATACTAGAACAGAGCCAACTAATGTATATGGCTAAACAAAACTGCAACAAACGCCGTAAAGAAAAAAGTGCTTAAAAATAGCATGAATTTTGCTTTAAGGCAGGCGTGGGGTTACACACATCCAGAAAATGTCCATCATGCCCGGAAATACCCTCTTATTTGGTCCAGGATTCAATTTGATCTAAACACTTTAAAACACCGGGTCCCCGCAACCCTCTTCAAAGTAGTTTATGAAAACAAAGGAGGCCTCACATGGCCCAAAATTAGCGCGCGCTTAGTTTTCTCAACATTGAGCCTGCTTGGACGGTCGAAGCATGCTAAAGTTGAATATCATACAGCCCGGAAAATGTCCCATTAAATGTTTCCATAACTGTGTATTAAGTCCGGTGTGGTAAGGATTACTTAAATTGGGTCATTTATAATAAGGAGTCTTCCATTTCAGGACGGTAGACCAAGAGGACGGCAAGCGGAATGCAAATTGGACTGTGCATGTGCGTAACGGAAGACTGTTCCTTCGTGTTACTTTTCAGAACCAAGGAAATCATAAGGCTTAGGATTTCTATTTTCAAAACGATTAATCCACGATCTAACATCCGATACAGTGTTCTCCACCTGCCGTTTTGTTCGGGCTCGCCGCTCAGACAAAATCTGAAGAGCGTGAGTCAGCGCCCGGTCTAAATGTTGCCACCCGCACAAAAACCTTGGCCGCCCAGACCAAAAATATTGCTTGAACTCTTTCTGGTAACGTTTGAATTTTTCAATTCAAATTTAGTACCACATGTAACCACCGGCGTATCCAGGGGGACTCAGCAGGCCATGCCCCCATTGAAAAATGAGGGGAAAAAAGCGAAAAGGGGAGAAAAATGAAAAAAGAAAAGAAAAAGAGAAGAATTTTTTTGAATGATCCAAAACGACGTTTAAGCTATAGATTTCTGTAGGGGGTAGGGTGAGGTGTGTTTTCGATCGTGTGATGGATCTATTATTTCTCAAACTATCAGATTGCAAATCCTTCGCAAACTTTCCGATAGCAACTCCCAGAGAAGCACATCAGCAAAAGTCCAAAGCTATTTACGAATTACTAGGTAAAAGACTGGCTTTTTGAGTGGCATATATGTTTGTTCGGCAATTGAAAGTGTCTCGATGCATATTCTGAATGCAGGTTTTGTCATGGAAATCTTATTTAACGAAAAGTTTCGGCGCGCTTCGCGCGCATGCGTCACGGTTTGCATTCCGTCTCATGACAATTATGAAGGTTATAATACATGGTGTTCACAACGATTCCAAAAAAAAAAAAAAAGATTCATCTCCAAACACCTGTAGGGGTCTTGCATCAATATGGGATCTTTCAATCTAATTTGTAGCATGATGTGAAAGTTTGGAACTTGAAAGTACGTATTTGCCGTAATAGAGTTTTCAGAAATTTTTACCGAGCGCTTCGCGTGCAGCCGTTATCGGTATAAAGTGGTGATTGGTAATACACTTACTACGAAACAGCATTTTGAACCGCGCTTGTTAGTCCTTCACCCCTTCTGCTATACCTGTCAGGGAGGTCTAATATCACCTTCCTGTACCTCTCCCTCCCGCACATTCTCCATTGCTGGAAGTTGTTCTTCTGGATTCTGGTTCAAAATTACTGTAAAAATACGATACTTGTAAAGGGCTCGGCATCATACTCTATATCATCATTTGGATGTCAGGTAATAAGCATTCAGTGGCATATTTAGGGGGGGGGCATTGGGCTATGGGCCCTCCTTACTGATACCGGTTTTTTCAGTACCTAAAGTAATTAAAATTTTTAACAGAAAATTTTACCGTAAAGGTAGTATATGTGGCACTAGATTGTACGTAAGGACACCTAATTTTTTAAAAATTTTCAATCACCCCTCCACTTAGACCCCTCCCCTAACCCGGCGATCACATAACATACTGCATGGCAAACAGTTAGAAGAATCCTGGCTATGCCACCGTAAGCATTATGGCATGGCCTCATTTTACGTAATTGATCCAGAGCTTCCGGGAGGACCCAAACAGGTATCTGCCAGTCTTAGACAGACTGTTAGATGCCCTTTTATAATGCAAAAGGAAGCAAAGGAAAATTTTGGTAATAGTCAAAGAGTCTTTCACGCACGTTATTTTGGCATACAAAACAATCCCGAATAGAAGGCAGTAAAGCAGCCAAAAAGAGGGGGCTTCAGGAGATTGTTGACAACGTATTTTTCTCTTAGAATTATCTCCTCTTTCACCCATAACCGAAAATTAGAATTCACTAAAGTATGGACATTTTCCAGCCATATATGATTAGCTCCAAAAATGTCCCAAAGATGGCACCATTTTGCATCTAATCAACATTAAATTAACAAAAATTTCTCAAAGGGGATAACCCCCTCCCCTTAGACCCCTCACCCAGGACGGCACCTTTATGAAGTGACAAAGGAAGGATTCCCATTGCTATGCAAGAACGCAGGAGACACATGCGGTGCAAATTTTGCACACATGGGAGTTTAAACTGAGGTAGCATTACGACATCATCGGTGGTGTTAACCACGAAAGTCTGGCGGCGCCACTGAGTATAATAACGTCTTCATTTTGGGAAGACAATTGTTTCCTGTGTTGACGGTGTATTATCAAATTTTCTGAGCATTGTCAGTGACAACGATACGTTATTATAAATTTCTTTTTAATAATTTGACAATTGACTGTTGTAAAGCTTACAAGTGTTTGACCTCTTTAATTAATGAAACAAATGCGTACCTGTTCATTCGTTCATTTGTGCATTCTCTCAAAGTTGATGGAACTGAAGAAACGAGATGGAAAAAAATTGGTCATCTTGTCCGCCTACATGTATAGCGGGAGTGATCATCGTTAAAATGAAAAGAGCAGAAACAGATCCTTAAAATTTGCAAAATATTTCACCAAATTGTGTCTAAAGGCTCTTAAATATTCAAAACTTTTCCAAAGGGGACGGGGACATCACTCCCCTTAGACCTCTCCCCCAGGACGGCGGTCCGAAAAAACCTTCAGCCCTCACCCAGTCGAAAAAACAGCTTAGCCACGCATTTGAAACAACACACTAAAAAGAGCTCATAAAGGAATTTGAAATCAAAATTATTTTCTCAAAATTGTAATTTATTGTATGAAATGTTCGGATTTGTAAATTTCTAAAATATGAGATATCAAAAATTGGAATGTTTAAACGCAACTTAAAATACCTAGAAAGTGCCATTTCCTGCAATCTGGGAGGCATTTTTGTCAAAATTTTCTCGGTACGCTCCGCGCCAACTCATGGTGGCGCTCCGCTTAGATTGTGTCGGTGCATATTTTGCCCCTCCATAAATACAGTACTGGATACACCCCTGCATGTAACACCATTTTGCTTGTATGTAGACCACCTTACGTGAGCAAACATTTTCGAATAGGGAGGGAATCCCTCCCTCAGACCCCTCCCCCAGGACAGGGATCGGTGTTATCTGCCAAATCAGAGACAAGCCCTGACAAAATTTGGACCTGTGGAGAACAATGCGATGTAGTAATAGGATGGTGCAAGGAATTTTCATGGTGATTCAGTCGCTTGGCCTTGACACGCTTGTACGAGCATATTGTGCTGACTCTTAAAATGGACTTGACAGACAACACTTCCAGCCCATGTTTGGAAAGTCATTCTAAAAGTGATTCCGTACCAAACCAAGGAATTTGGGTCTCTTGTAAATGAGCAGAATGGAAAAATGCATTGTGGTGTCTATTATTCGAGTCGCACCAAACTTGTTTTTTTCACCACACCAACTGTAGAACTGTGAAGCGTCATTCACACTTAACACAAACTTGCCACCTCTAACGATTTGGGCGGTAGAATACCGCTTTTTAGAGATTTGAACCGGCTACCGATTTTTTTCTCTAATCTACCGTTTTTTGACAAACCTGCCATAGAATTTATTGAAAGTATGATTTAAGTCACACTTTGCTGTATAAGCGTGCGTATTTTGCGTAATTCACTCGAAAACAGCTTAGAAAATGTTGACAAAAATACGATTCATTGATTTAGCTTGAGCTGGGAGATATGGATCGATCGAAACCCGCGCACGTACGGTAGGTCCTTACGTACGCGTGAACTGTGTCCTGCAGTATAATGTTAAGTATGGCACAAACTCGCATGACAATATGCAGATATGTGCGCATTTGATTTCTATATGGTTATTCCTGCAAAATAGTTCATAAAATACATAATAATACGTCTCTTTATGCATACAAAATACCGTATAAAGTATGCACCAAATCACATATTTTCACATTAAAAAACTAAAAAGCTTCACACCGTGGGAGGGGGACACCCCCACACCCCTCCCGCCTTCTCGTGTAAGCGCTCGGGCTCGGTCGCTTCGCTCCCTCACAAAATCTACCACTTTTCCACTTTCAAATTTTGGCAAATATGTAAACAGGGTAACCCTGACAGAAGGAACAAGGGGTTTTCTCTTAATACAGGACTTCCACATCCCTTGTATGAAATGTATCTTAGCTTCCTACCGTGAGATATTGAGTTAACAAGGTTTTCAGATTTTGACCTACGGCGATCCCAGATGATTTAAACATCGGCGCAAAGGGCATCCACATACCACACCGAGTATTAAATGGATGTTCCGGTGACAAAATATGACAGTATCACAAAATCCAGCAGCCTTTTCCTCTTCATTGGTGTAAGTTCCCAACAGCATGATGCATTTAGAAGTTACAAATTTCAAAGTAAATATCCATTTCACAGCAATTTATTGCGTGTTATGATACAAGAAGACAAATTGAAATATCTCTAGTATTTCTCCATAATAATTTTGACACATTTTAATGAAATATGCAGACACTAATTGTCCAATAGTGCTTGTAGCTTTCATTCTTACAAAATTTTCTTTAAGCACAACGTCGCTTTCCACGAAAGAATTCCGATACCACAAGAAGTATACGGATTCTGCACTTGGTTTGTGTCTTCGCGAAACCGTGGCATGCTACATTGTGAATACTATTCTATGGATTTAGTAGTCTACTTGGTTGTGTTTCTCACTAGTTTTACTAGTCTTGGTGAAGACCCCTGTACTTGCTAGTACAACGTTCACAACTGCCGTATATGTGCGCCCTCTCTATATTCTTCGAAGTCCTGAGCTCCGTACTAGAAGGGTGAGTCGTACCAGAAGCAAAATCTCCTCACAAATGACAAGTTTGACGAGCGCCCTCGATTTTGTTTCCTACTAGAAAAAGTGTAATAACGTCTTGACCAAGACTATAGTATTTCGTGAAATATGCGGAAGCAGGATACCACGATGCGCATCGTGGTCTGAAAGATTATTTTCAATTAGGCCTACTTTCAAATGATTCTGAATTTAAATTTATGAATTGCCGCGTAGGTCGGGCCTCATACGACACTGGAGATTCTTCACCCCTGTCGTGGGGGGTTTTATTCAGCTATTTGATTCCCATGTATGAATGACAATAGTTTTGAACGGCGCGCCGAAAACTTTGTTCGTTATATCGAAAATATTCTGAATCTTGGAAAAGAATGGGTACCTGTTCTGATCCGCTTGAGAAAAAGGGCATATCTGAAAACTTGAGGTCCGGGCGTGGCCGACCCCCTAGTCTGGATGAACCCCTGGAATCGATTAGGTTTTTGATATCTTGACCAACTAATCGTTGGTCTGGACAAAACCGAGACCACCCGAAACAGACGTCGGTTTGGAGGTAAGCCAAGCCACCCAAAACGACATCGCTCTTGACGCAGACCACCCGAAAACAAGGGTGACGATTTGTTCTGAATATTAGGGGGCGGAGGACATGACCCATTTTCAAGTCAATGGGCGATTTCACAAATATTGGGGGACATGTCCTCCTGTCCCCCCGATCGGCTCTCATGCCCGAGACCAACCCGAATCAATATATTTTGGAACCAAAAGAATTGTAATATTTTCTCCATGTTATGTATATTGGAAAGTCACGAAATATACAGAACAATAGTTGCAAGATTCATGTCAGTGTCCCGCACAGATATTAGTTATAAACACAAAGACTAGATACATGGAGCTAGAACATATGGTTTGGCATTTGACGTGACCAGAAGCGAAGTTGAAATTCAAAAGCCATAGGTTTCTCCCACATTTGTGGTCGCTTGGCGTCTAACAACAACTGCCCTTCAAGGCCACAATTTTAATCTGCAGGCGCGGATCCAGAGGGACATTTTCGATCTTTAGAACCCTCTACCCTACCCCCGATTTATCTGCATCACTTTTGGGGGGATGGTTACAAAGCTGCACTGCAAAGTTTAAGGATACTTATTCTAATTGCTAAATGCCAGCAAATAACTTTTAACACTCTAAAGTTTTCGCCAAAACCTCGTTCCGAACCCCCATCAAAGCATCGTACATTTAACTCTCATAGCTCATGCCCTCACTGAATTAGCCCCCCCCCCCTTTTATCAAATCCTGGATCCGCTCCTTGAAATTTGTCGTATACGTTTTACACCAATTATATCCTTTGTTCTTGGTAATTTTTATTTATTTTTTATTTTTGCTTTTTGTTCAAAATCACCCAAAACTCCCCACCTGCCTGAGTTTGAAATCACCAAAAACACCCACAACCAACATCCGTTTTGGGTAGTCTCGGGTTGGTACCTGATTAGGATGATCTGTGCGTATCTTTCATGGGAATGTATTACATTGATTAGCACCTATTTTTATGAAGGTGAACGATTATTCTATGGAATTCTATGAAAACACCATAAGTAGTTCACTGACACACAGAACTTCTAAAATATATCAATGTTGCATAAGTCGACTATAGTTGCATTTTATGTGATTTTTTATTAATTAAATATAATATTGTTTCATACATTTGTTATATATGTTACAATTTCTTTAACAAATACAAAAAATATGATATGCAATCTCAGTCGGATAAAATAACTTCTGTACATAACCGACCAATTTCAGAATTACTTCACAGTAATTTACACTTTTCGTACAAATGAAAGAGAGCAAAATAAACTGTGCATAACAGACGATTATCCGGAGAGAAAATCTGAACAAACTTCAAGGTCAAACCGGTATCAGTAACTTTTTAATCGACAGGGTGTGCCCTTGTCATACACATGTTTCAGTAATACCTGGAACACTTCCTTCTTGCACTAGTAACGAGAAATTTGTTGTTATTCATAGTGATAAAAAATGACCCTTTCAATATAAATACTGCATACGTGGGAGAATTACACAACTATTCTTCATAGTCGCTAATCTAGGACCGGATTATTTTAACTATATTATCTAGAGTCGGTATGACAGGTCGGGTTGCTCAACCATTATTCAGAGTCCCTAAGCTAGGGCAGATTACCCAAAAATTATTTAGATTCGCAACCCCTGTCAATGAGTCGAGTGGTGGCTTCACTCTGTTTGACGTCACGCTTTCCAAGTATTAATAATGGCAAACACTACAGAAAATCGCATTTTCTTGATACCATTTGTAGTAGACTTTTTTCATAGGGGAGTGGGCAAAGCATGTGGTGAGTGAGTGAGAAATATTTGGTAGATTAAGGATGGTTAGACGCAAAATGGTGCTTCCTTGTGATATTTTTTTAAACTGATCATTTATGGCTGGAAAATGTTCGTTATTTACTAAATTCTAATTTTTGGTTGGGTGAAAGAGGGCCTCCCCTTTGAGAAATTTTTGTTACTTTAAGGTTGCTTAGATGGAAAATGGTGCTTTCTTAGGGATATTTGTTGAACTGATCATGTATGGCTGGAAAATGTTCATAATTTAGTGAATTCTAATTTTTGGTTGGGAGAAAGAGAGCCATTCTGGGAAGGGGTCTACGGGGAGGGTTACCCCCTCCCTATGAGAAATTTTTGTTACTTTAAGGTTGCTTAAATGGAAAATGGTGCTTACTTAGGGATATTTTCGGAACTGATCATATGTGGCTGAAAGATGGTCAAAATTTAGTGTATTATAGTTTTTGGTTGAGTGAAAGAGGAGAGAACCTTTTTTTGTCTAAGAGAAGGTTATGTTCTCAACAAACCTCCCGAAGCCCCCTTTTGGATACTTTACTGCCTTCTATTCGGGGAAAGTTTTTACGCAAAAATACGTGCGTGGAGACTTCAGAAACATTCTTGAATTATTACGAAAATTTTCCTTCCTTCATTTGTTTACTATAAAAGGGTATCTAAAGACCGCAAACACCGGAATAGGGCCTCCTGGAAGATTGAATTAATTATATGGATCAGATATAGGCCTACCCCACCCCTCCTCTCCTCGTCTTTTTTTTTCTTTCTCGTTCGCTTCCTCCTTTGTTTTCTTTCGTTTTCTCCCTTTTTTCTTTTTCCCTCTTCCTTTTCCTCTCTTTTCCCCTTTTCTTGCAAATTATGGGGGGGGGGGGTGCGGTCGCTCCCTGCCCCCTGTGGAGCCGCCCCTGAGAGACTACCATACTCTTATCTGGTTTCCCACTCAAGCTGAATGGCAAATATTTCAGAAAGGACATTTTGATGATGATTAATCTTTTAGTGCAGATCGAACAGGAAACGACATCACAGTTTCCACTCGATCAAAGTAACCCCTGACATTCATGCTGGTACGCATTTCACAGATGGATATATATCTTGCCCTCATTCTTGCCAGAGTACATGTACTGCAGAAAAAGCAACAAAGAAAATAAACTCTAAAAATAAGCAACTACTTCATGATGATGTCAATAGTTAGCATTATCTCCAAAAGTAAAAAGAAGATTCTCCATTTTAATAACTGGGTAATAATATCTAGTCAAGTTGAATTAAAAAAAAAATCTTCCCAGTCAATAACTTTTGGCTCGACAGTCCTTCAGTGAAAAAATAAGGTCTCCTGCTGCCAATAAGCAATATCTCTCGACTTAAACATCTATCTGAGTTTGTGACAAAATTAGCCGCAGGGAATGCTCTAGTGCTCAACATTGTTAATAAATGACCACTGATTACCCTCCAAGAGTAAATATAGCCCTGGGCACAACAATGCATAATATAGTATGCACAATACATAGCTAATACATTTGGTTAGTATTACAGTGTGTTTACAAAAAATATGTTGGCTGGGTCAATCTTGTGTGCTCAGTGATGGATCCCATTGACAGTTCATTTGGTAGTTAATATACTATCAAGCGAAATTATTTTGCCTAAATTAATTGTGAAGACTGTTCTTCAATCGGTCAGACTGGCAGGCATGTTGGAGGCAAATTCCATTGACTTGCAGAGGTTGGGGCCAATGGGATGTGAATCCGATGGTCTGAATACGACTACTGGGCTAAAGCGTACGGTGACGGGAGCTAAAACAATGACCCACTTTCATTTTGTGATCTCTTCAATAATACGTAGTCATAAATTTCACACTTAGGACACACTTTCAACACTGACGAAAAAATGCAAAGAATTTGAGTTTCCTTACGTCAACTGCCTCGTAAACGGAGTCAAGGCCCTGAAATCTTTCTGGTACATTTTTACCGTTGTCTATACATACTTGTAACTGCCCACTGTCGTATAATTGCATCAACCGCATCATTGATTTTTGGTATTTGTGAGGGTGGTGAAAAAGAAAGAACCCATGCATGGAACATGATTTCAACAGCAGCTAGAGACAAACAAAGTAAAGATAGAAGATAAATTTATGAAACATACTCGCATCTAGCGCTGGAAAAATACTTAGTACTTCTCAGGAGGAGTGTAAATTTTCCAACAAGTTTTATAAATCTAAGAAACACATAGAAAGAGTAAAAAGTTACTCCTAATACCAAATTTCCAAAGAGGCACTTATCAGGTATCTGATTTAACTCACCCTGGCGTTTGTCAGCTAAAAGACTGGCATTTAGCCAGACACCCTGGTTTTTCTATTGAATTCCCCTCCCCAAATGTAGTAGCAAAGAGCAAGGATTTGAAGTCTGATGCATTTGATTCAAATGTAACTTATTGCAGTAATTATTATGCTACAATTTAGTGGTGAGGACATTTGACACCAACCAACTACATACAGTTTTCAGTTCCAATGACTGAAGATAATTACTTCTCTTGTGGTGCATTATTAACCCTTCCAGTACTGCAGGTGGATGTATCCCACCAAGAGAGACAGTGTGTTCAAAGTATTATTCAGTACACCCTGGCATATTTGGTTTCTGCAATGTACAAAATAGTATACAATAGAGGACGCAATTCCTCAAAAATTCATTCGAAAAATGCTTTATGATCAGATTTTAATCATTGATGAGAAATATGTAATAGAAAGCTTGCCGTATGTAAGTACCGTTGTACTAAAATGGATGCAATAGCCGCAATAGAATTTCATGTAAGTACGATTTCATAATTACGAATTTTACCGTAAGCTCAGCCTAGTACCAGTAAAGAATGAAAGTATAGACCTAGAAAGTATTATGGTCAGGACTAAATGACAGGGCCTAAGTTAGACTATGGTAATAGAAATTTAATATAAAAAATCGGACAAATTTTCACAAATCTGCATATATCCTATATCCAAAGGAATTCTGTTGAATATACAGTAGCTTGCCTCCAGTAATAAAATATGCGGGCCCGTAGCCAGCCTCACATTTTTAGGGGGGCAAGTGTTGTGATTGGGGGCATAAAAGATTCCACCACATTAATTATTATGCAGTTTCAATTTTCATCTGGGGGCAGACATATCTGGGGGTATTGCCCCGAAATTCCCCCCACCCGTGGCTACGGGCCCAGAATATAACACATGAAAAAGTCGACTCATTTAAGTCAACTTTCATGCTTATCATTTGTTAAGAGGAGACAGTTTTCTAGCTGAATGTAAGCCTTTAAAAACTCAAAACGCAATTAAAAATTAATCTGTAAATTTATTCAGCACCCTCATACAGTACAGTGTTATAAAACAGCACTGAAAGGTTTTAGCATGGAGCTACTACCTGGACGGGAAAAGAGATTTCAACTTTAATTTATGCTAATGCAATTAGATCCAGATATGCGTGAGGAGATAATCCTGCAATGATCAATGATGAGACTTCTGGCTTTTCAGTTCTTTTGCATGTCTAATACTTACAATTTACACTACGGTACTTATCATTTCACAACCTCATTCATTTCTGCTGATACCCTAACAAATGGATTGAAAAGAACAACCATTTGATGTCGGGCAAGTTGCTGACAGCTGAATAAGAAAAGCTAAATAAAAATTCAAAATTACTGGTTATTGCTTTGTAAGAATGGATGCGAGTGCTAGGAATAATGTTGATGCCATATGCAAATGAGCAGACTAGTCACGAGTCTAGACTTTGCAGTTGAATTTTGATCAAATCTCACACAATTGCGCATATTTTAGGGCTTATACATATTCAGCATGTAACAAAGCATCAAAGCAACAATAATGCATAAGCGGACTATTCATGACAAAATGAGCAATTTAATTTTCATTTAAAGAAACTATGCTGAAGTGATAAGGAAAATTCGGCTATGCTTTTTAAAGACGTAACAGACAACATGTACCTTTTGTATTATTTAGTTCCTAACTCCTTTTAAGCTTAATGAGTTAAGGAATACATCGCATTTGGCGAACTATTATTGGTGAATAAACCGTCGAGACTCCAAATTTGACAAAATAACGGACGAGGCGAAGTAAGTTCTAGCTCCATGGTTTAAGTACATTTACTATTAAGTGCATCTAAAATATATCAAAGTTGTCTCACTTCCTAGAGATTTAAAAATTAAATTTTATCATCTCTGAAACTGTCATTTGTGCAAATATCTCAGACACCAAACACATAATAAGAGCCCTTGCAACCTTCTCCTAAGACTGGTCACTTATCTTTGTATAATTTAATATAGGTATACCTAGGTAAAATACTGTCTAAGAAAAATTTGAAACATAGCAAGTCCTTTTTAGCAATGTTAAAAGATCACAACGTGGTCTGAAATATACTGTACCTCCACAATGATGGAATTGCGATTCAATATTTTAGCTCAAATTTTGAATCTTTTCAATTGAAGTTATTTTATATGAGTAAACTGCAAACTACTCTTGGATGGAAAACTCATCTAGTATGACCTGGTCAAGGACCATTAAACTCCAAACCTCACAACTGCAGAGCCTCCGTAGATACTACGATTGCTGACTCACCCCCTTCTCCCAATTTATCTCACTCTATTAAGGTTTAGTAAAGGTAAACAAAAGTATATTAAAATCAAATCAAATGGAGATGGCATGGTCAAAAATTTGGTTTTACATAGCACAATCAATGTTTTGAGAACTCTGTCCTCCATAAATTGAAAGTGCTATATTGGGGTCTTATTAAAATTGTATATATTATAATTAGATACCAATCAATGCTAAGTAAAACAAGGAGTACTGAAATTTAAATAACTGTTAGGATATTTTAACTAAATGTGTTTTATGAATAGATCATGCAAAAATCGTTCCAGCTTATCACAGATATCGAAGTGTCACTATTTACTGTGAAGCTTGTACACAGAACTACTTAAGTACGTTCAACCTTCACAGTAGCTAGTAATAGGCTGGAAAGCTAAACGACAGCACTCTATGTCTACGACTCTGGTGTCTGATGAGGTGTTTAGGATGCACATAACACTCAGAAACTAGTTTTTTACAATGCATCCTGATGAATATAGGCTAGGGCCAAGAGTAACTGCACAGTGAATGCACTCTATTTTTATGGAGACCACTGAAAACGTCCTCCTTTTTTAAAACTTTGGAATGGCCACATTAAATGAAATATATACATCTAGTATAACATTTATTACTGTGTGGACAGAGAAAGGCAAAATCTACTGCAGTTACTGTTAGAAAAATATCTATATTTGACAACAGAGTTTGATGTTGTTATAGTGAGTACTCACTGAAAGAGGCAACTTTGGTAGGACTGAGGAGGTATGAGGCCTTGCATCAAAATTGTAGCTTGAAATGGCCCCAATCACAATTAACCGTCCGTGATAGGCCAAACTATGTGAAGAAAGAGAAAAAAGACAACCTCACAACCTCACATAGGTAAAACTTTTCAAGTAGTTGGTATATGTCGCAGCTACATTGCTTTATTAGTAGGTGACCGTCTAGTGCAGAGAACTCCATCACACCTACTCACTTTGACTTTTTGAAAGTGCTTCCATTACGAACTTTTAAAAATTCGTGGTGTTACGTAGTTTTCACCTGTCTAGCTGGACATCATTAGTGTACTCACTTCTTTACATGTCTAATATGGCTAAAATAACCATAACTTTTTTGCTGCTCCTTTCATTTCAAACACCTTATAACTTTAATAAAAGTGGTGCATTTCTAAAATCATACAACTTAACTCTACTCCAATAAATAGCAACTTGTTGAATAAAGAATGCAAAATTGCTTGAAGGGTTCACGGGCCAAATGTGCATACTCATCTCTTAAAACCGACTGTTTAGTTCACAAAGTAGTCAAATCTAAGATTGAATAAGTGAACTCTGTTAACTTCGTAAATTGTCAAATTGTTATGCTACCACTTAACTCTAGTGAAGACGATTATTTGTCTTATATATGCAAGTATATCCACACATCTTTCCATGCTAAAAAGTAGATTGCTCTGATGTTAGTAGTGTCAGTTAATTCTAAGCCTACTTCCTCCCTCATTCATTGACTCCATCTCACCCTACCCCACAGCAATCCCTTGTATTCTTTGCACCACCTCTTCAAAATGTAAGTTGTGTCTTTGAAAATCAGCCTGAGAGTAACAAAAACGTGCACACTTTCATAATTCTGATATAACGGAACATTATTCAACTTACGCATTAAAGCAGATGTCAAATACCTCTCCTCCAACACTTTCATAAATGACATCAATCCCATCCTGTAATACAATTAAGTTCATAAATACATTTCAACATGAGAAGTTGCTCCCACGGAAGACACAGTCGTACAAACCAATAAAATACCTATCAGCCTAAAATCTTTCTAGTCATAAAGTAAGCCTC
>WURT03000030.1:358086-401096 GCA_009936505.3 Holothuria glaberrima
TCTGAGGCAATGTGCCCACTTTACATAACAGTCTGTGACCTTGATGAGAACTGGAGGTATTTTTTGACAAAAATAAGTACTCTTTAATATGAGGTATCTCAAGTTAAGAAAAGAGTATTGCTATGGGGTTTGGAAGGCACAAATTGGAAAATTTTTCTCTTTCACATGAGACCCTTGTGAATGCCACTGGAAAATGCCTTTAATGAGGGAGTTGTCTTGGAGTTGGTTGCTAACCTCGGTGTCGAATATGTACTCCTCTTTTGATGTACATAGTCTAACACCTGTGAAAAATGACAGAGATCATCCAGTTTCACTATATTCATGAACTCAATTTGATGTTTACCTCATGACCGTTGATTGATTTCAATATATGAATATTCATATTCCACGACAAAGCTTAAGCTGTAACATTCACTTATACACAGTATTAAGTCAATGGGACTTAACTATGTGAGCTTGAAGAGGGAGAAATCACACACTGAAACCCCATTGACATTGTTCATCTGAAACAGCATAGTAATCAGACTTGCTTTAGTCGATTTTTTGTTGAATATTTATAATTTGTGCTTGTTGTGATCGTATATATATATATATATATATATGAATAGTTAATAGCATACAGTTTTTACGCAGTTTCACCATGAACTCTTGCGAAAGTTGGCGGACGTTGGTATTACGAGTGCAGCCAATACAGGTGCATTAGTAATACACGTCCACCAAGCAGGCAAGTTGGGGGCTGGTTGTCTTAGTGGAGTTGTCTAGGGTGCAAATTGTCTGGAGACTATTTTTCAGAGAGAGAATTGTCCAGAAAGAAATTTTCCTAAGTTGTTGTCTGAGGTTTTGAAGGTTGGATGTATCCATGAGAGTTGTTCAGGAACCTCCAGCATATCCTCTTTACATCTCTGAAATAAAGACCCTTTTGACTTTTCACCTTTTCCTTTTGCAATTAGGTGTTTGGTCTTGACGTTGCTTCAATACATGGAGATAAATCCCAAGTGGAGAGGTCAAGCATCCTACATTCCTTCCAAGAGGGTCTCCTTCCTGTTCTGGTCAGCACAGGGGTGTTAGGGAGGGGGCTGGATTTACCCAAAGTTAAAATGATCATCAACTTTGACATGCCAAGGAGTGTTGAAGAATACATACACCAGGTGAGGATATACTTGAACAAGTCCATACCGTTTCATTTTGAGACGAATTGTCCCTTTTTCTGAGCTTTGAAACCCATGTTTACTGACTTTTAGTATTTAAAACATACAAATTTGAAAAAATGACCAAGAAAATCTTGAAGCAACAACTTGAAAAAAAAAATTATTTCATTTCAATACGTCTGAGCAGCTTCCACATATTTTGTGTACATTTAGAGAAGAATATGGTACTCTACACGTATGATCATGCTCTTGTCTCTTCAACTTTAAAGTTAGTTGGAACAGGGAATCACATGGTGTATGCATGTCAGCCTTATAACACAGTGCTCTATTTGTATTACATACACACTGCCATTGTGCTTGGTGCTCAGCATAAGCAATGGAGTAGGGAAAATAAGCCAGTGAGCCACAACTGGAAAAAAGGTAGTGGCTGGCTCGTCTTACACCAGTTGGTTAGAAACTGGGCCGTAAAACCTCATCTAACTACATACCCACTCATTATGATACATGTACTCAGTGTCAATGTAAACGTACAATGGGTACATGTATGGTGCATTGTGTATTTATTACATCTTGCTTGTTATGAAGGAGGTACTGGTCATCTTCCATAGTAACAGTGACTGAGAGGTTGTTCTCCATTGCAGAGAAGAATAAAACCAAACATAGGACAAATATGAACACAATGACTCTAAGCTTTCTGATAATGCACAAACTAAAAATGGCATTATACTACCTCTAGTCATCTGTTATTGAGAATCCTGCATTCTGATTGATTAAACACACGGTCAGTAAATGTAAAAACACATTTCCAGTGGTAGAACAGGAATAAACCACATTTGTCGGACTATTATTGTCTCATTAACCATCTTGACTCCAGTTTGGCAAAATAATAGACTCCGTTTTGCCTTGTCCGTTATTTTGCCAAATTTGGAGTCTCAACAGCCAAATGCAATTTATTCCTTAAATACAAGTCTTGTTTTTTCACGGCTGTGATCCCCCTGGTGATAGCACCTGTAAATTCGTGCTCTCCACATGACATTTCCCAGCAACTTGAAGAATATTCACTTGTTTGCACCGACACTCCAACACATGAGCAGCAACTTATGATGTAAAAACATGAAGTCCAATGTTTCACAAAATTACAATTGTTGTATTAAACATAATTGCATCCATTGAAAATATCAATATGTAAATTTTAGTCTTGAGTCTCTAGTAACCATGCAGTGTTTCTGTAAAATGACCTATGAAACTGTTGCTATCATGCTGCAACAATTGTGACTGGCTTAATTAACTTTCAAGTCTCTGCTTAAAAGTAAGGCATAGTTAAGCCCTCAGAATCTCTTTTAAAACCTTAACCATATTGATTTAAAATGACTTTTTAGCTAGTATAACTATTGATATTCTTTCAAAATCTGATTCTGTGGCATTTACAGAAAGATGATGTAAACAAAGTTTCTGAAATCTGATAGGAGATTTCCCTCCGGAAATAAAAAAGGTTTGATCCCGCAAATAAGGCACGGCTTTGTGCATACCATGTAGTACTAAGAACAGTATCTCCCTTCAGGGAGACTTGGCCACTTCATCAAAGAATCTTGAAATATTGATATATTTGCAAAAACCCCCAAATATTAACAATCCACAATACATTTGTAAGCTTTTGTTCAAAGGTTTCTTTCTATGAGGCAATTTTGTTCAAAGTATGTACGAACACTTTGAGTACTACAGAATTGTGTGGAGTGATTGACAGTTCCCTGTATGCAACCCTTCCCAGTATGCACCCCTTTGACTATCTCTTCCCTGTATGCACAGTTTTCTAATGAATTGTGGGAATGATTGTCAGTTCCCTGTATGTACCCCTTCCCTGTATACTGTACATGCCTCTTTGTCTATGTACAGTTTTCTAAAAGAATCTAGATGTTAATTTTGTGCCAAAGCTGTATCTTTTGAGAAAGCTCTCTCCTCAATCTGGCAAAATATTTCATTGTTAAACCCCTACAGGAAACTTTGTCACCCCTTAACTTTTGAGATGCAGTCCTTGCTCTGAATGAAAAGTCTTGGGAAATTTTTGTATGTTACACTGTTATCTTAACTGCAGTCTAGATTTCCTAATAGGACATATGTATATTACATAACAGGCACCAAGTAAAGAGCAAACCAGTACAGGTCTTTTCAGCCTATGTCCAGGATGACAGTTTGTGGGCAAGGTAATAAGAAATTAGCTTTCAGAGTTTGCACATCAAGTTCTTAACTTTTAGCAAGGGTGACATTGTGTATGAAATGGAATTCTGTTTTTACCCTGCTATAAAGTTCCCATTGCTGCTTCTGAGTTGTAGCCTATGCAAGGCTGTTAACAGAAATTAGAGGCTCTAAAAGAGTTGCTAACAACTAAGATACCTATTCACATGGTTTCCTCAAAACCCTTCTAAACAGCAGCCACTTCTGTAACTTCTGAGTATACCCCAGTAGACATATATTGCCATGAATTAATGAATTTTCTTTGTTTCATCAGGTTGGAAGAACTGGCAGACTTGGATCCAAAGGGACAGCTATCAGTTTTATTAACAATGGGAGCAAAAATATCCTTTCTTGAAAATTTGACTTTTTTATTTTTATTTAATTGGCAAAACAAAACAATGGTAGTCACTATGATGTTACATTTAACCTTATCCTCTCCCCACCTCCACTCCTCTTCCTTAATTTTTTTTTTCTTTTGCAAGGGTTGGCATCTTTTTCTTTCCCTCAGTAGTACTTAGACCTGATTTCTTCCTCTATCAACTCTCATCATAGACTTGTATTCAAGTTGAGACTCAAGTCACATCCCGCCAACACTACCTGACTTGAAAAACTGGGCAAAGCCAATTTTCCCCTATCGAAATAACACAGACTCAAGTCAGTGACTTGACTTGCATCCCTAAAATAGCTCTAATTGACTTAACTTGCCGAGGAAAGAGCGACTTGGAGACATCTCTGCCTCTCCATGCTGTCTCTGGCAAAGTTAATCAGCACAAGAGGCGTAAGATGTGCCATTATAGTGTTCCATTGCTTTCATGGGGTTTGTCATTTTACAGCTTCAGTAAACGTTTCAACTGATGAAAGAATTTGAACCTTCCTCATCCCCATCCTCACCCCACACCTTTATTTTTTCTGCTTCATCCATCTTGATAGCCAGTGAAAAGAAAGAAAATCAAACTGCAGTAAACTGCGGTAATGTGAATACTTTTCATTAGTAAATCTGTTGCCCAACAAGGCTGCAGGGCCATATTGTTTAGAGATGGGAAATCTTTCCAATTACTTAGCAAGACCCAATAATTAGATGTGTGACTCAGTTGTGTGCCACTCCCTGCTATTTTGTGTATAGAGGTGGGGTACCTGTAGGTGGAAATGGTGACAGGAGGGGTGATTGAATGGCAAAGCCAAATTTGTCCTTTTTCTAAAGGCACAGAAAATGTGTTTTGTTTAATACTTGTCCCCATGTTAACCCTGTAGACTTCTGTTGATGTTGGATTAGGGGGTATGTTTGTCAGGGAGGGAGAACTCTTTAATACTCTACTGCTGGTGTGGTTTGTCTTTGGCTTCATGTATGGAAATATTCCTGAACAATTTCTGCTAACAGCTCGTGCTTCAGCCTTAGCCATGGGTATAAACTCAAACCAAAAAGTAGTTCCTCCTTCAAAGTATACCAAATACAATGTTAGCATGGCCAACTTTCACATAGGCGTTGGGTACCGTTAAAGTCATTTCAACATGAGACCCCCCTCTCCCTCCTGAACAAAATCCTGGCTATTTTCTATCTGTGGCCTGGGAGATTTCACTGTCAAAACTGTTACTTGCAAATCAAAGTATTTTAGGGGATGCTTTTCAAGTGCCTGTTTATTCACCAAAACTGAAGATGGCCTGCCTCATGCTTGCACTTAAATTTACTGTGTTGAATCTCTTTCAGTGGTTTTAATATTCAATTCCCATTCACTTGATGGTTCATTTTGTCATATTCCTTGACCACTGAATTACAGCTTTTTCTTGAACTAGTGAAAACTCTGAAACCATTAGGAGTACCTCTGCCACCAGAGCTGGCAAACTCCTCATTTCTTCATCTCCAACAAGAACAGCATCAATCCAAAAAACATGGAAGAACAACTCAAACAAACCCCACAGTCGAGGGGAGAGCAGCTTATGTAACTAACTGGTGAGACTTTTCCCTTTGATTTAGGTTTGTAATGGAGCAAGAATATGTGCAGGATTTTCTAAGTGTTAGACATTGTTTTACTCTTTAGGGAGGTGAGTAGTTTCTCCTTTAAAGTGAACCAAATACAATGTTAGCATGGCCAACTTTCACATAGGCTTTGGATACTGTTATAGTCATTTCAACATGAGGAATAGAGTGTGGTGGAAAGGCTAGGGACTAAAGAGTTTCCCTTTTCGTCTGGAAGTTACGGTTAGAACATTTTTAGGTAGCAGTTTTCAGATGCCAGTATCTTAGGCCACAGGCATTCAAAGCATTACTATACACTATACATATAATAAATTAACAAGGTAGGGCAGTTCGAATAGTTGGTTTTGCCATTTGCGCATAGATCTACGTAGCCGACTTGCCTTCTGCTGTGCTTTATCTTGCATAATGCGTTTTGTGAGAGAGACACCGTATGGTTAGCTACACAGGTATTAGGGAGTATCGCAAAACGAACTATTGGAACTGTCCTACCTTGTTAGTATATATATGTATAGTGCATGTTTGTATATAATGCTTCGAACGCCTGTGACTTAGGCCTCTATTCCAAACAGGAGACGTTTATGTATGTGAGATGTTAACAAAACTGTGGATTGGATTTCTAAGACAGCATATCTTCATACTGTCAGAACATGCTGTAGAGGTGTTTGAGCTTAGGTTTAATTCTAACCAAGAGAGTCTTTGCAGTACACTAATAGTGGTTAGCCTAGCCTACGTCATAATATTGGATTGACTACTACAATGATGCTATGGCAGAATGAATAAAGCCAGAGAGGCATTTGAAATAATGAAGTATACACAAGAAGGAAGTTGGGTATAAGCTCTTATTGGCTCAAAAGTGGGTGTTTCATCTACAAGCAGTATCTGGTTTCCCTTATCATCACCTGAAGTGTTATCTCAAACACAAATAAAAAAGAAAGAAAAAGTATTTTTGTTACATGTTGAATTGGGAGCCCTTCAATGTGGAGCTGTAGTTTGGAATTCCTCCAGCACTTGTGGCAGTAAGAAATTCAGCCATGGGTTTGGGTGCTAAGGGGGTGGGGAAAATAGCTAATTACATACCTTGCATAAACCATATGACTACTGATTACAAGGCTGAGTAACCATCAAGACTGGGTCCAGGATTTAAGAAAAGGAAGGGGGTGGGATGCTAACTCCATGAGGGCAAAGTTTGCACCTATGAGAGTCAGAATAATGTAAGAAACCTTGTAGGGGAAGGGGGAAGTGTTTTAGCCAGCCCATACTTGTGAGACATTGTTGCATAAAGTAAACAGAACGTCACACAAAAAAAAAAAAAAAAAATTCTGAAGAGAGATTTCTACACAATTTTGCATTTTTAAGTACTCACTAATTGCAATTTTCCAAGAATTATCACAAATTCAAAATTTCAACTCAGTTGCAGCATGCAGTTTACTCCCGTCTCATTTATAATTACTGAAATTAAGGAAACTTTTGCACAAACAGCATCCGTCAAATTTCAAGTTTTTCAAAAACACTTCTCCTAGACAATTGACCTGGCTAAGCCACTGGGATGGAGGGGGGGGGGGCATGTTAGTTAGTTAGATCAGATTTAACGACACATCATCACGAATGTGTTATATAGTGTCAACTAGATAAAAAGGTAAAAGTTTAAATATGGTTTCAAATATGGTTCAAGTTCAAGTTCGGTTTCAAATACAGTTTAAATACAGTGCAAGTCCTTCCCTTTGGTCGCCTCTTAGGACAGACGGGAAACACCCTGGGCATATTCTACAACCCCTAGCCAACAGGGGGCCATGTATGGGAATATTATAACATAGTTAAGGTCTGGGGACATGAGATTCAAATAGTTGAATATTTGTTGAAAGCATTAGAAATCCAGTAAGTAGCTGCATTTTCCATCAAATATGGACTATTGTACAGTTTGTTCCTATTGTGAACCTGTATCATGCATATGCAAATTTGTGACTTCGAAAGATGGACTCCATTTGGAATGCAACCTTCACTTCAAGGAATATTGTACCATTGTTATGGAAAACAAACTTAACTTTTTGAAAAATATTAACATCGCTCATCAATCCCTAAACTATCTGATACATAATTTACAGGGCTAGCAAAGGAAATGCTAACACCCTTCTAAACTCCACATTTATTTTGGCATGGGAAATTACTCCAGAAACCATCAAACTTTGAAGAGGTATAACCTTGAGAACAATAAGAAATATTGAATAATTTCAAAGGATCATTCATTGGGGGATATTATTGGTTTCAGTGAAAGAGAAATCTATGCATTCATGATGGCGTGTGTGTGTGTGTGTTTGTGACGCTTAGCTTGTGCATGCGATATCTCAAGGAGGGAAACTTCTATGAAGCTCAAACTTGGTGTGTAAGGTACCCCATATAGAGAAGAACCCTAGTGTTTTTGGTGGAGGTCAAAAGTCATTTGAGGTCACCGGGGGTCAAACTCTGAAAACCTTGTGCATGTGATATCTCAAGAAGGGAAACATCCTATGAAGCTCAACCATGGTGTGTAGGTACCTCATATAGGCTAGAAGAACTCTATCATTTTTGGTGGAGGCCAAAGGTCATCCGGGGTCACTGGGGTCAAACTCTTGAAACTGTGCACGCGATATCTCAAGGTAGGAAGATTGGATAGGTTTTATGTTTGGTATGTGAATGCCTTATGGTAAGAAGAACCCTTTGCTTTTTGTGGTGGTCAAAGGTCATTTGGGGTCACCAGGGGTCAAACAATGAAATCATTGTGCATGCGATATCTCAAGAAGTGAAACTCTCGGTTGTCGATATCTTAATATTTTACTGAAAAAAAGTCGAGAAAGTCACATAGTCTCAACATCTGCATGACACCTTAAAAGCTCTGTAGTCATCCAACCAGTGAATGAAATGAGACTTCTTGGGATTACACATGTATTATATATATCATTGGAACTACAATGCATTTTTGCATTCTGGTTTTTTTTTAAATTCAGTGTTAATGGCTGAGTGCAAGTTCCAATCCATTGAGTTGCAAATCTCATCTTCCCAAAATTTTCTGCATACCTTGGGGTTAAAGAAATTTCATACTGTTGCATACTGTGACCTTCTGTAGGTACACTGGGTGCATGTCACACTCACAGGCCATTTGCAGCCTAGGGTTACCAGTTAACCTCCAGGACCCAGGATGTTGTCTGAAAAGCCTGTTTTGAGTGACTGCACTAGCTTGCAATGTTAGACCTTCATCAAGACTTTTTCTATATTATGAACCCTGCAGGAAGAAGGACTTTAAAAAAAGGAAGCGTAAAAGATGAAGGCCCTGGATAATGACTCAACACATAATCTAGACATCAGAAATGACATGAGAAAATGATGCACCCTGCATTTCTGTGACAACAGAGAAGAGGATGATACTAAAGACTTCCAGGGATGCTTGATCTCTAGGCTGTGGTTTTCTTTAGTCAGGAAGAGGCATTTCAATGAGCAGTGGAGCTAAACTGAATGCTAAAGACCTCCTGGCTCAGAATTCCTGAGAATTGTGTATCTTACCCCATGCTGGAAATCTTTGAAGTGAATTAAAAGTATGGAAGAGTTAAGCATGATCCTTTGTTTTGTCATCATTCTAAGTAACCAACCTTGACCATGGATTTGAACTTTATATTGAACTTGGCCATGTACTTTTAGCAAGTGTGTAAAATAATAAAAGATTCTCTTACCAGGAGAGCTCTCTGCACACACCGTGTATTTTCTCCCACCTGCTCTTCATCCTGTCACAGCCCAATTATTTTTCCTTCATTCCTCCAGCCTGGTCTTAAACCATGGACCGCTTGCTGCCAAGTCTCTCTCCTTTCCTCTACGCTGTGACCGAGTCCCCACGTTTTGGTGCTAAATTCATTTATTTTATAATGCAGATCAGAGCTAAAGACTTGAAGAAAACCAAAAGCCTTCTTCAAGGATTTGAACCAGGCCTGTAAGATGAGATCCCTTCTTGCAGGTGCTAAAGACTTGAAGAAAACCAAAAGCCTTCTTCAAGGATTTGAACCAGGGCCTGTAAGATGAGATCCCTTCTTGCAGGTGCTAAAGACTTGAAGAAAACCAAAAGCCTTCTTCAAGGATTTGAACCAGGGCCTGTAAGATGAGATCCCTTCTTGCAGGTGCATAACCAGTTAAGCCATGCTATCAGTGTTGCAATCCTGCAGTCAGATGTTTAACCTTAGAACTGCCCAGATTTAAAAATTGAAAGCCTGCACACGAGGTTTTGCACAAGATCCTTATTCACAATAGGTACTGGCAAGAACAGACTTTTTTATCTCATAGCTACATTTTTGTTCGAGGGGGGGGGGGATAACTTTTTGGGCAGGAGCTACATCTCTTGCAAATTGAAGGGTTTATTATGACATTGAGACCCTTCACTTTGTTGTTAGAGTTTAGAATTGTTTGCACCTAGTTGTTTTCTTCCCAATTTGAACCATTTAATTAAAATATTCAAATAGGGGAAACTGCATTTGATAACATCATTTAAACTGAAAGAATAGTAAAAAAAAAAGCTTGCATTTGGGATATTTGAGTTTTTACCTCAAGAAGCTCAAGTCTTGTGATAACTGGCTCAGCATGAGAAAGTTGCACAGGGAAGGGACAGAAGAGATGCTTTATAACCTAAAGCTGACCAGACCTAAGCATTGACCAGCATATTTGTGATGAGACCAGTGTTGAGGATTCTTAAAAGCCTTTTGCAGAAGTTTCACTTCTTTAGGGTGTACTGTGCAGTCCCAACTATTGCGTGGTCACTGCCCAAGGATCAACCCAGAATTGAAACACTGGACTACATTGTAAGCATCCTCAAAACCTAATCTTCATACTCCCAGTTTCTTAAAAACAGTCAGGAAACAGAAGAAATAAGAAACATTTTTCAGTTGTCTTGTAAGACTTGTATTTCATAATATCATTTTGTAGAACAAAATGTTTCAATTTGAAACTTCTCTCAGAACACTTCATTGCAACTTACAACTATCTCCCAAGTGGAGTAACTCTGACAGCAACTGATAAGTCTTGCAACAGAGTCAAAATATTATATTAATGGAATCTGCATTTGGTATGGCTTTTGTCCCTCCAATGAATAAAATGTATTGAATTAAGCCATCAACAACACTTTTTCCTGTCCTCTCTTTCAAACCAGCATTTCTTTCTTTTTTTTTGTTTTTTTTTTTTATTTTTATGTTAAGGGCATAACATACTCAGGGTTCAACAGTATTTATGAGACAGTGCATTATGTTTCTCAAAGACTGTCATAAAGGTGTCAAATATCTGAGTGAACTGCTTGCTATACCAACAATACCACTCTCATAGCATGAGCATTTTGATCCAAAAATATTAAGTTTAAATTTTTGTCTAGAAAACCAGAAATGACAAATCCCTAAATACCTCTACCACTTCCAGACAATGAACATTTAAAGCCTGTCTGTGCAAACATGAAATACTGTTTTGATCCATTCATTCATTTACTCAGCACTTTTAAACATTTGATCCAACCAGAACTCAAAGAGAGACAAAAGCCATTGCAAAACACTTCTTCTTCCAGCTAACAACTAAATGTTAAAGAACCCATCATGGTTCAAAGGTTTCCAAGAATTTGATGACGATTTCCTTAAGTTTGGCGTCTGTGTCAGGATTGATCTGGCCTTCATTCCTGATGGTGTCTAGTGTGTCTTGGTGGTTGCTCCTAATGTGTTGCAGGAATTTCTGTTCAAACTTTGTGATGTTGGCTGGGTCAACTTTGTCAAGATGACCACGTACTCCAGCGTAGACTACGGCTACTTGTTCTTCTACTGCCATTGGCACTAGGGAAAAAACGATGGGTTGATGATATTTAAAGGTTATCACCGTAAATGATCATATTCTCTAATCCCTTTTATCCAGTTCTACAAAATTGCCTCCACTGATAAAAACTGCCCTTTTGAAATGCAAGTTCCTACAATACCATGATCTAGAACAAATCATTTTAAAGTTTCCAATTACATATTGTTACATTGGTCTTGCACGCCTTTGATATAAAGCACAAAAAGCTAAGGGAAAACTCAATTAGGAGTTGGAAAATTTCACAGCTTGGACAGGCAACAGTGAAAGGTTTGCTAGTATAACTAACACTGTATAAGTTTTGATAGGTAGTAGAGCAACTTCAGGATATTCTCTAAAAATTCACATTCTAGCTCCTATTTGTAGTTTTGGAGATTGGAGCATTTTTCAGTATCACACACTCCATACAAGTAAATGTAAAGCAAGCTGATGAACTTAATGTCTTGAGAAAACTTAGTGCATTTCTGCCGAAATTCTTGAGTTTTGCCTTGTAAAGCACTGAAAATGTGGTAAATACTACTCTTATTGTTTTAAATATACGATTGTGGTTAAATAGGACGGCCAGTTCAGACCAACAGGGTTTTATTGTAATTTATGTCTGTGGCAGATCCAAGGAGGCACAATAGGTGTGCTCCCTATTAGATGTCATGCATGTGAGAAAAGTTGAGGCAATAAAAAGAAAATGTATCAAATATAGCACCATTTTGCATCTCAGCCCTCTTCTGAATGCAGAAATTTTTCAAAGGGTAAAGGGTTCCCCCTCCTCCAGGACAGCGACCAATCAAACCTTGCACCCCCTGTATTGAAAATTCCTGGATACGCCCCTGTATGTAACATTACAAGTTTCCTTAAATGATATGTGAAATTCGGGGAAATAATCTCTCTTGCATTCTCACATGGGAAAGCATCTGATTTTACATGACAAAAAGTATGTAAATATGAATGAAGCCTCTTATCAATGCGCAGCTAAAACATAAATGATCTCATGATCATCAATGGTAATCAAAGAATACATGACAATTCTGATGGGAATCAACAGTTTGCACAAGGCATGAGTGAGTTATCAGGCTCCTTTACAGACACAACTCCTGGCCATGGGTAGAGTAGTGACTCTAATTCCCCTTGAATCGTGATTCTTGGATAATTTCCAATGCTGCCAAAAATACGCTCAAAAATCATATTTTGGAGATTAAATTTGTGTTACTTCACAGATTTCACTGAAGGATACAGTGTGAATGACTCTAAATCTTCTCTAGTCAACCAGTTGGCAAAAATGATTCTCAGATATTATCAGGTAGGCACCTCAGCTACTGAGCAGCCTGTAGGGTAAACCTAATTGTGTACTTACACACATTGGTAGGCTGGTAGTTGTCAGTTTATGGCTGCTGACGAGTTACATTCCTGCATCATTATGATGTCATTGTAGGAGTGCCTTCAGAGTTGCATGTAATAAGGCTGCTGGTGCCTAACTCCAAAATGTTTTGGTTACTCAAGTCTAGTAGGCATACTGGGCACAGGCATATAATAGTCAACCATGTGATGTAACTTACCATATTGTCCCTGCTTCAACAATTCTGTCAGTCGGACACCTCTGTTGAGTAGATTTTGGGTGGCAGTGTCCAAGTCAGAACCAAACTGAGCAAATGCAGCAACCTCACGGTACAGGGCAAGTTCCAGTTTCATGGAACCAGCTACCTGCTTCATGGCCTTAATCTGGGCAGCAGCTCCTACACGACTCACAGAAAGACCTACATTGATGGCTGGACGAATACCCTTGAAAAACAGCTCAGTTTCCAAGAAAATCTGTTCAAGAGAAAACATCAGAAAGTCCATTGACCTTACACCCATAACACAACCTGTGGACAAATATTTCATGTTTTCCACATATTCAACAGTGGCTCATTTTGTACATCAGAGGGGGAAGTTTCTAACTTACTATGCTGTAGCTGTTGAGCATATGCAACCCTTGTGGTCCTATCATACCATTTAACGTGCTTGCACCTTCCAAATGAACGTAACTGTGGGTGTCACCTTTAAGTCAACATCAACTTACACTGTGTAAAATACTGATCGATGAATGTGTTAACACTTGAAGACCCTCTGAAAGTAATTTTCATCATCACATACATTACTGCGGGCAAATCGAGCAGTTCCAGCCATGTGCCTGGTGAAATAGTTCACCAATCTGTTTCATAGCACAAACCTTCCCTGAAAACTGGACAAGTGTCGAAGTTCAAAGGCTATGTTCCTTACCTGGCCATCAGTAATGGAGATGACGTTGGTTGGGATGTAAGCTGAGACGTCACCAGCCTGTGTCTCAATGACTGGCAGAGCAGTAAGGGAGCCACCTCCAAAGTCATCATTCAACTTAGCTGCACGTTCTAGAAGGCGTGAGTGAAGATAGAACACATCACCAGGGTAGGCTTCACGACCAGGAGGACGACGAAGCAGCAAAGACATCTGACGGTAAGCTACAGCCTGTGAAAAGAAAGGAAACAGAACTGTCACTTACTGCTTGTCAAAAAGGGCGAGACTGAAAAAGGTAAAGGGGACAATGACCATCAAAAGTGACATGGACCACATGAAGGGTTTGCAATTTACTGATCTGTTACCACACAGACTAAGTATTAAATTTTTTTCCTTTCCAGGACTTGCCTTTTTTTTCCTATTGCACACTATACAGCCAGCTAATTTAACACAAATTTTTCAATGATGGACTAATATATTTGAAATGTTAGACTATTACCTAAAAAAAATTTGAAGTTGAAATGCGCATGAAAAATGCAATAAACACATGTCTCTATCAGTAAAGGTTGTACAAAAATCAACTCCTGACTAACAAATTCAAAATGGCTGCCAACTGTCTCGATTCTGACACCTGAACTAATACATGATCACAAATTTTGCCACAGGATGCCATCCTAGCTATTGACAGAGCCCTAATCACCACCCAATATATTTCAAGGCATTTCATATGAATTTTTGACAGTTATTTTCTTCCCAGCCACAAGAGCTTAATATGGCGATTTGCAAATATGCATACTATTCGCAGCTTTGTAAAGTGCTTTCAGTTCAAGGTATGAAGTAAATTTCGATACGGCCACCCTTAAAAATTATGTCTAGAAGCACACACTAACTCCTGGAGATATATTCACAGCCTGCAAAATGGCTCAACACATACATTACCTACTTGGCTTTGAACAATGCATTAGCCTGAAACATAATATTATGTGGCTGCTGTAAAGTGGTTAAATTATGGGTCCCCACTTTCCTTAGCCAGTGAACTCAGAGAGAAATGTGAAATGCTACCTAAGCTGACACAACAAATTTATGTGATTTTCCAAAATGTTTGTGGGATATACATTAATATATATTAAATTTTTTCTGTAAGGACCTACCTGCTTAGACAAATCATCATAGATGATGAGGGCATGTTTGCCATTGTCCCTAAAGTACTCTCCCATGGCACATCCAGAATATGGAGCAAGGTACTGCAGAGGAGCAGCATCTGAGGCAGTTGCACTCACAACAATGGTGTACTTCATGGCATCTACAAAAAGAGAAATACATCCCCGTCAAATATATCGATCACACAAATAAACACAGTCTGCTGGTTTACTGCTCCACACACAAAGGTGCTTCTGTCTAGAAGGCAAAACACTGTGGACTGCCAATTGACATTAATGGCAAATTTATGCCAAATGAAATAAAAGCCTGAGAACCCACGCACAACCTCACTTAGACAAGTACCTCACAGAGGATTCAAACCCAAGTACTTGTGAAACACAATAGTGCAAGGCATCGTAAACCACTTTCACACCCAAGGAACACCCATTACCATGAAGCCCAGTCTAGTATGAACAACTTCAGATCTGAATCTCACAAATTGTGACACCACAGATCAAATTTTCAACTTTACAGCATCAGTCATGGTAATGCTTTTCAGACAGCTCTCCTTAATATGCAAATTGGACATTTTCTGTATTAAATTTGAAAATTCAAAGAATTCCCTTACATGCTTACATGTCTTTAGAATTGTTGTAGAATACCACAAGGTCTGAAGGTAGACCAAATGCATCTGAAAAGAAATTTACCTGCATCTGTGAGTCTCTTGACAATCTGAGCCACTGTACTACGTTTCTGTCCAATAGCCACATAGATGCAATACAGCTTCTTCTTCTCATCTTGGCCCTCGTTGAATAGTTTTTGGTTGATGATAGTATCAATGGCAACAGCAGTTTTCCTACAAGATATAATTTGTACAGATAAAGTGATTATGATCTCAACACATTTTGACCCCATCTGAGTACTGACTAAGCAGCAAAACCATCATTTTACAGTCAATTTTCGATAGCATGTGTTCATAGGTGGTACCACCATCTGACATCTCGAGTGATCAGTGAACCTTGCAGGTATTTCTGAAAAGGCACAAAATCATCATGACAGATTTCATGCAAAAGATTGGTAGGCTATTCAAGTATGCCTTGGTTTGAATGTATTAAATTTGGTCCTTATGACCAAGCTTTGACTAACCCTTCCTTTACAGGCTTTGCATATCCCTTGTGAATACCATAAATGAAATGGTTTGAAAACAACTCTTACAGAAAGATCAAAAGGTAACCAAATTTTGCACAAATACATAGGCAGTTTCTGACCAATTAAGAGCACATAAATTTCTTACACAAATGTGAACTGTCACACTTCCTTCTTATCTTTAAAGCAAAGAAACAGTTCACTTTTACAAGGTAAGTTTGACAGAGCAGGTAAACCACATCCCTGCTTCCCCACTCTGCCAAGGTATGGGGTCCATGGTTACAACTGACAGGTTCATTTACGTGACTGATCATATATTTTTGTTTACTTGTCACCATTGCAAACTTTCTCATAAGAGAAATAAACATACCCAGTCTGCCTGTCTCCAATGATCAATTCACGTTGACCTCTTCCAATTGGCACCAAACTGTCTACAGCCTTGATACCAGTCTGCATGGGTTCCCTCACAGAGATACGAGGGATGATACCTGGTGCCTTTACTCCTACCCTGGCTCTTGCAGAGGTATTGACTGGTCCCTAGAAGTAAGAAAAGCACAATAATTACTCTCATAGAGATAATGGTGGTTTTGGACTCTCACACTGATCATTTTACACCACATTAACTTACCATTAAAAAAACTATTTACCTTAGAAAAAGGCAAATGCCCTGTCTGGATGCCTGTAAGGATGCTAGTGTTGCTTTGCATGCACAAAGCTTTGTAAAAGGGGGTAGGGGGTACTGGCATTTTGGGCTTTTCCATACAGTTCGAGCCTCCCTGCCTCTTCCTAACACATTAGCATTTGTTACTA
Source organism: Holothuria glaberrima (assembly GCA_009936505.3). Lineage (NCBI taxonomy): Eukaryota > Metazoa > Echinodermata > Holothuroidea > Aspidochirotida > Holothuriidae > Holothuria > Holothuria glaberrima. The sequence continues at coordinate 374,623 of WURT03000030.1, forward strand.
TACTGGACATGATAATAGCAGATAAATGTATCTAGCAGATGTGGCACCCAACAGCCATATTCTTTTAAGGACTTTGTTGACACAACATATTTGTAACCTAAAATGCATAGTTGTAATTCTTTCTTTAACACTGTAATCAAGAGAATCAAAAAAAAAAAAAAAAAAAAATTGACTGACATACCTTTCCATCAATAGGGGTACCCAAGGCATCAACGACTCTCCCAAGCATTTCTGGTCCAATGGGTACATCCACGATGGCACCTGTTCTTTTAACCACATCTCCTTCCTTGATGAGTTTGTCATTACCAAAAACCACAACACCAACATTATCAGGTTCCAAGTTCAGAGCCATTCCCTAGAAACAGGAAAGAAATTTTAAACATGAATAACAAGTCTAGCCACTGCAGCTAAACAATCCACTTGTATCTTATGAATACATGACCACTCACTCTTGTTTATAATTCATTGCACTCCGAAATGTTTTTGAAGCATGGACCAGATGAATGTAACTCTCTGAAAATATCATACTATTAGCCTCATCATAGGACACACTAATTCTATTTGCCTGAAGGCCATTTGCATGGGCCCCAAACAGTACACAGTACTATACAACTGCACAATTATACACATTTTGAACTAGCCCATCCAGGGGGGCTTATTGTAGTTAAGTAATGCTGGCCCGAGTGTGATTTCAACATGGCCTTGGCTAGCCAGCTTTCATATTTGTCAAACCCTGATGCTGAACAATATGCAAGCCCTGCAGGGTAACCTGTGACTGGAGAAAAGATTTAGCCTACTATGTACAGTACATGAGAGGGGGCCCACTTAAGACCTAAATGTTGTTTTAGTACACTTTATCATCATTACCCACATGTTTGCTTGTGAGCTCATGCATGCTGATGTCAGCTAATGAAAACTGTACAGATAACAATCCTGTATGAATAGTCACTCACTTTTAATCCACTTGAAAATTCTACCATTTCTTCTGCTTGGATGTTCTGTAAACCATACACGCGAGCAATACCATCACCAATGGACAAGACCCTGCCTGTCTCTTCAAGATTCTCCTTTGGGGTGTGTCCCATGATCCTGTCTTCTAAAATTTTGGACACTTCAGCAGTACCTATAAGCAAAGAATGTATAGAGAATTGATGCCTATGAGGATATTTTTTTCAAAGTAACTTTCATAGCACATCAATTATGCCACAAGTATAAGGTAACAGGTACATACAGTTATGGTCACTACTGACATCAACTTCATAGATAGTAGTCACTGTAATGATACATTGATGACGTTCAAAACTATGATGAGGATCCTACAGAATATATCACACTCACACACACAAACACACACCTGTAAAACTCATGACTTAATATCTTTTTACGACAATTTCTATCAATCTTGTCAAAGTGGCCAACAACTGGTGAAAGTAAGGCCAGTACTGATAGACTGATTTTTCTTTCACAACTGAAAATTGTGGGATGTGATCATGGTACTTACCTCCAGCAGCATGAACAGGATGTGATGTTGAAACATTCCTCTTTGCTGCAAATAGGGCTCCAGCACATCCCCTTGAGACCTGGCAAAGAAAAAAAAATTTCCCTGCAATTCCATTCTTCTATTGGAACAACATTTATATATTTACACTAATAAAGCCATGATCACAACAACTATTTCAAACAATCATCCACACAGAATACAAAACAGGGTTTACTGCACTGAAGGGCCTTAAGACCCACTGGATGAAAGTTTTTCAGTTCACATGATACACCTGGGGTATGATGACCCCCGGCCAAATCCTGAACCTGATTGTACTAACCTACCCATAACCCTCATAAATCTTAATCCTAACCCTTAGTCTATTTTGGACTACAATATTATTCCAGAGTTTCATGCCTACACCTAGCTTTTCACCTCCCAAGTCACTTTAAGGTTGAGGAACAGGCTTCCTGCCCAGCACAAAGATTGTCTTAAAGCCATACACTCGTTACCCCAAAGTATATTTTCAGTGTAGGTGTATCAAAATTCTCAGTTGGTTCATGCTCTTTGATTGACAGCAAAGTTTGAAAATTCAAAAGATGCACAGTAGCTTACAATCCTTACAATGCAGAGAGAGTGGCTGGATTATACATTATTGCCTTGTATGCTCACTAGGACATGATCTTGAAGTAATACCAGAAAGCCAAGTGGCTTAGTGATTCCTTTCCTATCATGACGTGAATCCATTGAATTGGTAGTTGAATGTTAATCTTGTTGCACAAGAAGTATCAATTCAGTAGGAATCTTTCAATTGACTCTTCTTGAGATTTTTGTAAAGAGTGATAGGCTACCCTACTTCATATGAGCTGTAACGAAGTTCCCTTTTTTAATTTATAATATTTAATACATACTAAGAGCTTGTTTTAAAAAAACCTTTTAATAAGCCCGATGGAACATTTTCAAGAGCGTTACATGCGAAGTTTTTCTGTGCGATGTTTTTTCTTCAGACTGATAGCACAAGGTCTCACTGTAACTTAGTTAACGTTAGGCGTAGCCTAACAGTAAAACAGTGAGAGTAAGTCACTCTATAGCCTAGCCTAGGCTAATACTAATAGTAATACAGTACTGTAGTACTAGAGGAGAGAACACCGTAAGTTACCTAGTAAATAGTGCCTGCCTGGGCACAATTGCAGAATACCCTGCCAGATTGAAGCTCTGTTTTTTAACGGGCTACAGGGCTACGCAGTCACTTGATTTGACTAAGTATCCTCATAGCCTCCTATGATTATGTCCTGATTTTGCAATTGACTGCGTATCCTCGTAGCCCCTTAAAATTATATCCATTGATCGAACGTTTCCAAATCGTTGTGCCTCGTGTATACAGATCTCACACAGCAACTAGCCACAGTGCCACAGTACAGTACAGACACATACAGAACTTATTGGCGGGTATCGAGTAGGTATGCCTGAAATTTATAGTATGTATGCGATATGTATTGCATATGACTGTGTGCTGAAGTAGTATGTAGCGCTAGTGAAGGAAACCTTGTAACACGCATGCAGGACATAGAGCGGGCAAGTTTTTTATCGTAGGATAGCTAAGGGAATTGACGTCGAATACCACAGCGGAGAGTTGCAATCACATCCACGCAGCGGGCAGTTTTTTTTGGTAAATGAGAATTACTGATTGTGAACGACACGTAACGATGTAATTACAAATGATCTACCTCTGAAATTGCCAGTAATTGACAGCCGCTGCCAGACCTGTTCTTTCATACTCCACTGTCAGACTTACAAAAAAGGGGTAGAGAAGCTGTTATTGGAATAAGGGATGTTTTGGCCTATTTTGAAACAACTGTTTAGTCCATTTGGCGCTGGTCATCCATTGCCATCCTACGAAAAAAAAAAGTCCCCGCCTGGCGAGTTTGCAAGCAATTTCAGAGTATTTGATCTCTGGTGACCCAAATGACCTTTGACATCCACCAGAAACGATTGGGATCATCTACGTAATATGGGCAATCCACATGCTTAGTATGAGATCCCTCACAGCTACCCTTCTCGAGATAATCGAGTTTAAAAGGTTTTGACCTTTTGACCTCTCCTGACCCCAAATGACCTTTGACCTTCACCAAAAAAAAAAGGGACCATCTACTCAGTAAGGGGTATCTACAAGCCAAGTATTAGATCCCCAGAGGTTACCCTTCTGGAGATATCGTGTTTACAAGCAAAGTGTTACATACGTGCATACACATAAACACACACATACATACATGCACACACACGACATCACCATCGCATACATTCCTCTGACTACGTCAAGGAATCAAAAATAGCTGTGTCTGCATGAGGAGTTGTATACAGTTAAGGGAGGAGCTATAAGTTGCAGTTGGGAGAATTACAACTGTCTGGGATGACAAGAATTGCCCTTTAAGTAAGCCTGATTTCATGCTATCAAGTTCACACACAGTATTTCCTATGTGCATACAGCCCAGATTGCATAGTTTGCTAAGTCCGTGCGGAACGTAATAGATAAGTTCAAAAGTGTGCGCCGCCCCGATAAGCGAAATTCAAAATGTTGTGGTGAAGTCGGGGAACTTAACATCAGTGAACCTCAAACACGGTTCCTCATGGAGGCTTAACTTTGATGCCACTTGATACATGAGTGCCATGTGTATATGTACTTCACTTTTACAAAAATACTTTTAGTGAATATCTTAGTTTTCTGTAATGAGTGCAGATTTTGAAAATTGTGATATATACATCCATTTACAATAAATCAATGTTGGCCAACAATTTTGTTTATTCGCAGGCAAAGCGCCAAACATCTACTGTATAGGTACTTATTTTAGTTACCTGTCTAGAAATTTTTGGGAACGCCCTTTTGTCTTGGACACATCCATTATTGCAATGGGGGTGGAGGTTGTTCCATTATTTTCAAGGGATGTTTTTTTGCTCAATTCTTTGCCTGCGCGCCGGACACTGATTACAATTATTGTGCGCAGATTCATCGTAAAATCAGTGTATAAATTGAAAATGCGCGCGGAACTTCTTCCGCGCGACTGACAAACTATGCAATCCGGCATACAGCTACTGTAGGCCCTAATGCACTTGTTTAGGGATCCAGTGATCCAACCCAAGTCACAAGACCGTGATTTTTCTAAAATTCAACAGAACAAGAATCCAGGCTCAAAGGGATTCTGCCAGAAACTCAAAAATGGGAGGGATTAATTACTGCTAAACCCCAAGTCCCTATTTTCGGCTTCAAATTGCATTTTTTTGAAAAAGTTTGCCAGGGTAAGAGTATTATCTGTAGGTGTATCGTGTGAAATAGAGTTGATGGATGTAGTTTGGTAAGAAAACACAGTTTTTTGAGGGCGTGAGAGATCCCCGAACATTATGGCCTGGGAATGTGAAAAATTTGTAGCCTAGGCCTACTCAGTGCACAAGGGCTGTGATGGAGGAGTGTAACAGAAACGCACAGAACTTCCAAGGCCAAGGGCTAGGGCCTAGCCTACCTAGGCCTACTTATTCCTATTTCAAGATATATCCATTTACATATGGTACCATGTTCCCCCTTTAGCCTACACACTTTGCATACTGGGGATGCAAACAGGCGGCCATCATTCGTAACGTCTAACGGTTGGAGCAGCTTAGGCCTAGGCACTAGCCTACCACACATTCAGCACCCACTGTCGCTGTCTTCTCTGCAATTCTGACAAGCCTAGGCTAGGTTGTTAGCCTAACATGATAGGGTGCATTGCTCTTGTATACACATGAAACATGTAACATGCCAATACATTGATTTAAAATTCACGCAAAGTTGAAATCAGAACATGTACCAACTCAAATCTGGTGGCTAGAAGTTTTCTTATGATACATTTCATAGTGCTAGTTACCTGAGGTGCTTGCCGAGCTATATTTCTGGCCACAGAGGCCGCTAGTTGTCTTGTGAGCATGGCCATTTTGGATTGCAAGAAGAGTGACGACCGTATATACCGTACGCACGTACCCGGCGACTACCGAACACGGCGAACACTACCGAATTCTTCGAGCCGACAAGTCCCGAGTTCCTGAATTTCAAGCGGAGACCCGTCACAAACTACGGTGCCCTTAAAAGGACATTTGTGTCAACAATACGTGTAACACATACAACAGAATAAATTACAACCAAATATTTAAAAAATTGGACCAAGCAAACTTGTAAATATTATAATTTGGCAGACTGGAAATATCCACTACTCCAAGTAATATAGTATTTTTTTTTTCAAATGGCTGATGTGGAGGAAGTATAAACTTGGCTACCGGCCACCACCCGGCGCACTAAGCCTGTCACCGCGAAGAGAAGTTGGAGAGGCCCGTGACTGGGAAGGCATATTCCCTTTTGATGCCCTGCTGTTTTCGTATGTTGGTGCAACTTACAAGTGTGTGCAATTATAAGTTCAACGTTAAAGACAGATTGGTATCACCCCAAGTATGACTTTTACTTGGGGGTAAGAAAGACTCTCAGTTGGTGACTGCTCTTGACAGCCTGAGGAGCAGCTCATGTTACACAGCATGTACAGAGAGTGTTTTGATTACACATTAGGGGCTTTTATACTCATCAGAATATGGCCTTAAGCAATAAACTATGCTTGTGTCTGCACAAGTAAAAGCTAAAGGCAATTAGGCCTATGTGTGGGGTTTACCACCAGGTAAAAGTCATACTTGGGTTGATGCAAATCCCCCTATCATACTAAGGGTTGCGAACTTAGTGTGCCAAATTCTTTTCTACCAACCCCCCCCCCCCATGCACAGTTCCTTTCAACAGCCAAGGTACCGGGAGAAAACGATTCAACTTAGCCTACATAGCCTACCTCCTGTCAGCTGTGTCCCGTAGCCAGACTTACTCAAGGTAGGCTACTGAAGGAAGACGAAATGACTTCCAGGGGGCGAAAAAATTTTCAGGAGGCCAAATGTGTGAAATGTATTGATTCAATGGCAATTTGAAAACTTTATAGGGAGCGAAACTAATTTTCAAGGAGGTTTCGCCCCCAGTTGGTTCACCTCCAGTCCGGGAATCCTATTGAAAAAGTTGGTTTCTTTGAGAATAAAAAGACAAACCGTTGTTGGGGGCGCTGAGGCATGTAAGTTCATAGGCCTGTATGAAGATGTAATTTTTTTTGCAAACCCTGTTTTGGTCTCATAGTTTTACATGCCAAAATGATGCGCTAGGTGTTGGGACATGGGGACTGAGGGAAGCCCCCAATGTAGTAGGTTTAAATGGTACTTTAATACTCCATTTCACATTGCAAAAATATTTTGCGTACTTCTCATGATGCCAGTAAAATGTCTGGAGATATTTTGATTACCCCGGCGCCATTTTGATCGGGATACACTACAGCTGTAGGCACTAACCTCCCCCCTCCCATACCCGTACGGGGAAAACTATAGGGGAGAATCCTGCTACTTAAAGTGACACAATCTGGTCGCTTATCTTATTTTTATAGCCAAACGAAGATTAGATCATTTGCTTCGAGAGAGAGGGGGGCATTCCAAGCGGCACCATTTCCCAGGCGCGGCGGAATGGAAAAAGTATTGGGAGGCTAAGTGCCAGCAAGACTATCTAAGCGGAGCGCCACCATCGGTTGGCGCGGAGCGTACAAGAAAATTTTTGGCTTTACAAACCCTCCAGATGGCCGGAAACGGCACTTCCCGAGTGTTCTAAGCTACATGTACCCAGCCTTGAAATATGGATCTCATGTCTGCAATTTCTCAATTAATGAGAAAAAATCAACCTATGAAAAATAGTAATACATGTTTTTAAGCGGAGAGCCACCATCGGTTGGCGCGGAGTGGACAAGAAAAGTTTTGGCTTTACAAACCCTCCAGAATGCCGGACTAACGGCACTTCCCGAGTGTTCTAAGCTGCGTGTACCCAGCCTTGAAATATGGATCTCATGTCTGCAATTTCTCAATTAATGAGAAAAAAGTCAATCCATTAAAAAGGGTAATTCATATTAGATGAGTTGAGATGATACAAGAATCATAATGAATTATGCATCTTCTTTCTTTTATTCTGCCTGAAATGCTCCCATATTCACCTTCTATATCTCTGTTACATTTGTCCACCACCCCATCCATTCATGTCCATTACCAATTATATATCCCCTAGGTCATACCATTTGTCCCCAACCCCAGCTCCCTCTGTGATTCCTCGGGAAAAACCATCGGTAAAACCCATGCGATGTACTGTGTGCGAGATTACGCAGTAATAAACCGTACTGCTTCAACCAGTGCTTGCACTTTTCAGGGGCCGTGAAGACAGGGTTGGGGGATGGGGAAGGGGATTTAACGCCCCGGTGTTTTTCATGGTGGGGCCCTCTTTCCCCAAAAATTATTAGTATATTGTGTAATGGACCGATCAAAAATATTTATTATTATTAATTTATTAATATTTATTATAAGTATTAGTGGGGGGGGGCTAAAAATACGTTTATCCCCCTCACTTTTTTCATTAGGGGGCTTATCCCCAAAGCCCCCCCCCCCGGTTCCGCCGCCACTGCCATTTCACTCTGGATCCGGGCGGCGGGCGGCGTCACTGACCTTGCAATAATATGGCATTTTGGGCATTCAGCATTTTACTGCGCATCCAAAGCCATTTGCAGATACCGATAGTTGAATACTTTTTTATCTGAAGTTACATCAGTCAGCAACTTTGCTAATACTGCCATAGTACTGTATGCTTCCGGTGCTTCTCCGGGTCCCTAGGTTTGAAACTCTACGACGTTTATTAAGGACAAGTGCTTCGCACAGCGACGTCGCTAAGGTGTGGGCCAAAGGGTACATGTCCTGAAAAAAATGCCACCTTGCACGCTGCCACTCCATAAGGCTCACTTTTTTACATTGAAAAAGTTATGAATGACTCACTAACGCATTGTACATACATCGGCTATTTGGACACAACTTGGACCCAGGTCATTTTTCAGGCAATCAGGGGCTAAATTGCACAAAGGGTTATCAAAACTACATATTTTCGCGCGTATCTATATTGTGAATATTTGTGAAGAACTACTAGACTGCCCTACTGAAAATATATTCCAGAGTTACCGCGTTTCACTACGTCTATTTTCAACAGCTATAGGCCTGCCACTGCCGCCGTTGACTCCTCTCCATTAGGCCTATATGTAATTCCCACTTCGATTTTCTTAAGTTTTTAAGTTTCAATTTTATATTCGAAAATTGTGAATGAATGCCCAATCTGTGAATGATAGCCCGACCTGTAAATAATTGCTCGATCGGGAAATGTTTGCTTTGAGGCGGGTGACAAGGCCTAACGTTATATATGTGAAAACACTTAATTCGGAGGTGGCATCTGCTGAGACATTATGTAGGTCTAGTACTTTGTGGCCGGGGTAAAGCTGGTGAGGTGGTAGATAAAGTTTTCACCTAAACATTAGCCTAGTATACTGTGGAACAAACGTGCACTTTATTTTATATACAACCTAAGTCGGGGATAAAATTCAGCCACAGGGGAAGACTTGGAGCCCACAAAACCTTTTTCTTTTCTCAATGTACAAAATTCCTGCATACGCGCCTGTAAACATCTTTAGATACGATGTCCTGACATCTGTTATAATTCACAAACTTTGTAGAGGGCCCCCAAGATGGGAATGTTAGACCTTTTGGGGGGTATTTTCAAGTTATTTCATTTATAAACACAATCCATTGCAAGTACTCCCAATATGTTTATACGACTTTAACAACAATGTAAACATTGCAAAATTAAAATTCTTGTCATGAGTATAACCAAATACAAAATTTGAAGGCCTTCCTAAGTTGGTCAAAATGAAAATAACGTTATGTTGTCTTTTCTGATAAGGACTTTTCTACTTGTGTAAAAACTCATAAACATTTCTTCCTAATCTTTTCTACTAAAAATATAGTATATGTTATATGAAAAATTAAGAAATTGTATGCAATAAACATAATATAAGCCAAAGAAAACATCCTCTTTTGTAAAAATGAATAGCTGACCAAGAATTATTTGTTCAATACCCAAAAAAAAGGTTGAAGTAATTCTACCCCCCCCCCCAAAAAAAAGAAAAAGGTGAGAAATTGGCTCGTCAGCTAAATTACAGAAAGTGCACAAGTTATTTTCTCTCTTGCTCATAAGAAACAATAAATGGTTTGTGGCAAGTACCCTGTGAAGGAAACGAAATTGAAAGTATTGAATTTTAGTTGAACGTGATGTGTTCAAAGAAATTAAACAAAAATGTTTCCATTGGTCAGTGGTCAGATTGAATTCACCATCCCATTTCTTCAGGGCCGTGGGATTAGTACTACAAATATCTCGTATCATAGTCTTGTACACGTGTCGTGATACGAAAGAGGCCTTACAAAAGGTTTACAACGAAGTTTCAGGATCCTGGGAACGTTAGACCTACTCAATACGTTGACTTCGTTTTATCTCCTTTTTATGCAAACTTGTGTGGGACCTCAGCTAGAGAAAACCTTGTGGAATATTGTAAAGCACCGGTTTAAATTTAATATCTCATTTTTTTCACAACGCTCTCTTGCCGTTCTAAGTTAGTGCTCATTGCCGCCCCCCGAGTTGCTATAAAACGCCCACAGGAGGCGATAACACCCCCGTTGGGTACCACTGTCCTAGAACCTCCCGTTCTTCGCCCCCCCCCCTGGGCCCTCTAGTAAGGGAGGGCTGAGCATCTCAATGACGCATCCGGAGGCCCCGGCACCAGTCCTTCATTTTGGTGTGCCCATCTGGCGGAACGCTTGCCCACCCTACCACTCAGTGCTGATACTTTGAAGTCTGGCGACACCACTGCGGCAAGAGCTGCGGTTTGACAAGCCAATGGATGCTGATACTCCCTAAATCCCTTAGAGTGAAAACCACTCGAATTTCACTCTTAGCTGGATGGGAATTAGGGACGGCTCCAACGAGAGAGAAAACCACTAGAGATTTAGAGTGAATATTTTCACTCTTTGGGAAGAGTTCACTCCTTTTTCGACTGTACTTTTACTCCTTCTAAAGAGTGATATTACTTTTATTCACTCATAAGAAGAGCCAAATTCGGTGATTTCATTCCGAGTATTGCATGTACATGACTAACACAATATAGACAATTAAAGAGAAACAGGAAACTATGGCTGTTGTCTTTAACTTTATTAAGAACTCACAGATTAACATTTTACACTCATTAAATGCAGTATCAGTTAAAATCTTTACCGTAGCTAATGCATTTTTGCTGAAGTGAGGCTCAATGAAAATCCAGTTTAAATTGTTTTGCAACCCCTTTCTCCCCTTTCTCCCCTTTCTCCCTCCCTCACCTTTAACACCCCAAAAAATAAAAACAATGTAAGGTAATTTTCGTGTTTATTAAGGTGGCAGCCCCAACTGCATCACAGTGGAGAACAGAGCACCTATCAGGAACACAGCTGAAACATGTTGCATGCTGCAAACGGTGTTTAAAAGCCATGCAAACTATTGATTTGCTTCAACTAAGTACCAATTTTCAGAATACTTGCTGTGCTGGTATTCAGGGTGATACCCAAGGGGGTCACAAGCCAATTATCACATTATTGAAACCCTGTTTTCCAAAAATAAACAACAAAATTTTGCATGAAAAGGAAGCACATAGTTATCCACCATAATAATCAGGAAATAGTTTAGCAAGGGTAACTAATATTCAGCACAGACATTCTATACTCCATACAACAAACAAAAGAACTTAAAACCATCAAACACACACACACACACACATATATATATAACCTATGCCAGACTTGTAGCGCGAGTACATTGTCATGAGTATGGGTACAAGTGGAGTGTCTCGATCTGGTTGTGAGTACAAGTATCAGTATCTTTCAAAATCTGAGCACAAGTACGGGTACAAATTCAGTCTTGTGAGTACCAGTACAGGCAATTTTGCAAACTGTGAGTACGAGAATGTACTCACTTCAACTCTGCCCCGAGCCCAACACTTTCAGAGCATCATAAAATAATCGTATGTCACTGAAATAAAGCATATTGATGGTGGTATAACTGCACAGAATGTGACATCATAGTAAGAAAGTGTGAAAAGATAGTTGCTTTAGAAAAGTGTAACTGACTTGCAATTGGGATCACTTATTACCAATATATTACACACTTCTTTGGCAACATTTATGAGATGTTGGGAATGAATATTTTTTACATGTCACACTCCCACTGTGTGTAATGAAATCCAAGTTGTCACCATTGTAAGCTTTTGAATAATAATAGACTTCTACAAACAGGTAATATTAATATCACATACATTGATCATAACTCATCAATATGCACGAAATCAAAGCCACAAACAATATCACACATCTGTAGACCATGGCCAATGAGTGAACCAAAATATCACAGCATAATTTAACACTAAAATATCATGTTTACAACGCAATGTTTGTTAAATTTCACTTTCCCTTACCCGCCATGCCATACACAAGAGTTTCAGCTGTTCCAAAACATGAACATCCTGGATGATATGTGCTGCACGGATAAAAGAAGCAATTTACAATGATAGTTTTTTGTAAAACTAAAGAATGTGGTTAGAAGTTTGGCACAAAGTTAAGTAAATACAGATGAGATTCAGATATAATGCCAAGAATTTCTTGCCCCAAGGAAAACAGTGAATGGACGGAATTGTTACCTGAATCTAGGCATGTTGATTGCCAAGGAAATGCTTAAACCTCTCAGTAGAAAATATTGAGTTGTATAATGAAAGAAATTTACATGACAAAATTGATTTAAGACAGTTCTGGTAGCACAACTTTGGTAATATATAGGTGTGTATAAGTATGTAAAATGTACGTGAATTTGAATTTGAAGAGAGTTCATTCCATTCCACAACACATACTGTATTTAAAGTCTCTTCAGTCCCCCCTCCACCCACCCCCCCCCCCCCCATGTTTCCCAAAGATTTATGGGGTAGGGAGCAGCAATTGACAATGTTCTATGCCAATACATCAATTGGACATGAGGAATCTTTTAGCTCTTCAGCAACAAACTGAAGCTTAGTAAAATGATAAATCATGTTTACATAAAACAGCATATTCAGAATTTTTCTTCATTTTAAATGACAGCATTGGCAATTTTTTTCAGAAGCAGATTTTTTTCAATGGTAGGTCACAATTGTTAGGGGGTGCTTGCTGCTTGCTATTCTCATATGGCTATTGCAGCTCTGATGGCACCTATGCCAAAAGCAGCACCATGGTACTTGTAATGCTGAAAAGTAAGGATGTAAATCTGAAATAAACTGTAGTAAAAGAAAAATGAGATTCAGATATAATAGCAAAATTAAAGCCCTGAATGGATGGCAATGTTATTTGAATTGAGGCGTATGAATTGGGAAGTGGTTGCTTTCAACCTCAACTAAAGAAGACAAGAATACAAGAGAAATTTACATGACAACTCCTTTACAAACAGAATGCAAAAATACATTGTGGTTTCGATGATAAACACTAATATGTGTAATCCCAAATGATGCCAAGATGTCCCGTTTCTTTCAGTCATTGGTTGAAAATAATGTTAATGAGCTGGAAAGTTACAGTTTTGTATTCATATTTGACGCTGGGAATTCTGAGAAATTTTTGTATCGTGTAAACAATTAATTATAATAGGTAGGCATGCAAAGCTTCTCCCTTCCCTGGATTCTCTCTTACGGGGCGTTTTCCCCTTGACCCAGGGATCGGGAAGGGCGGGTTGGGTGGGGGCTCCTTAGTTATCCTCACTACCACGAAAACTGGCTTTTTAGGTAATATTAAAATTTGGGCTGATGGAGGCTTAAGCCCTATGGGTTTTCTTCTCGGGTGCGGTGCCGGATTTACTTTGGATATTTATGAGGGATTTAAACTATTAGCTAAGGGACTTTTATTTACTTTCCATAAAACGTCAAAATTCACAGCATGTTACATGGTTTAGTCACAGGATAGTATTAGTGACTGTTCATCTTTCAACGCATCTTTAAACCCTCGGAAATTTGGTTAACCGTGTTGAGCCAAGAGAAATTTCACGAACTACAGCGATATCTTTATCACATGCAGCCCACCTCATTCTAAAAAAAAAAACACACACCATTTATTGCAAGGGGAAAGCACTCAGTCGCTTTTAGTTTTCAGTCGCTTTAAGTTTATTTTCAAAACAATGCTAAATTTAACAGATCCCTAATTTCGCTCGCAAGTATCTTTCATTATGTTTCTATATCAAACATTGAACATTGAAAGTAAACCAAGAGGTTATTCTGCATAAATTTAACAAATAAGATACAAAAATATTGTCACATCATGATTGATAGGGCCGGGGCCATTCCTGAATTAGGGTGAAGGGGTCACCTTATGCAATCTAGTGAACATGAGTTTTTCAAGTATCTTAGAGAAAGAAGTAAGACAGAGAAGCAGGAATTGTTTTTAGCAGTATACGAGGCCCTTGAGCACCATTAATATTCAAGGTTCCTATGATCCTATGATTCAATTTCTTTTTTCCCCTCCCCTTAGACCCCTCCCTAGGACAGCGATTCGTAAATGGTAAAAAGTCTAACCATTTACTGTTCACTCACTTCACGAAGTGTAGTTAGGATTTATCCCAAGGACTGAGAAAAAATTCACTTAAGCAAGCAAAATGAAAAAAAAAAACTTCCTAAAAGAGGAGAAATTCTTGGTGACATATTCAATTCAAATTTAGCACCAAATGTAGCACCATTTTGCATATAGCCCACCTTACGTGAGCAAAAATTTTCCAAAGGGGAGGCCTCCCCCACGACAGCGATATGCAAATGGTGAAAAGTCGCCCCACTTTTGGAAAAGGATCCACGCCCATGACTTCTTCTATGAACTTATCACTACAATAACCATTCAAAAGCCAATTTATAGTACGCCAAGTACTTCTTACATCGTTCCCGCAACTGGCAAATAGAGACTTAAAGTTCATTTTTAGCGGAGCGAATAAAAGAGGTGAGACGATTACGAACACGCTTACAGTCGTTGAAATTTTGAGTAGTAAGTTACTTGTACAAACGTTGCTTAGTTTTACATGAGTTTCAAAGACCTGGTGATATCCATTCATTAAAACCCTTCGGTCTTATTCTATTTGGAACAAGAGGCATGAAGTTATTAAGATGATGAACAAAATGTCATTAAACTTATTAAAAGCTGTGCTTGCATCATTACACTGGCAAACATCAGCCCAGGTATCAGTTTGCAAACCATTTTAAAAACGTTCTAGAGTTGCAGGAGTGATCTTCCTGTTATATGTGACAAGTGTCTTGTGATTACCATTAGTTAAATTCATTTCGCACAATTAAAAATTGGAAAGTGATCAGAAATGTCATCCGGGATTACACCAGAAAGACATGATTTTGATAGAGTGCTGGTAAATATTACATCTAAGAGAGTTACTGAAGTGATAGTGACCCTAGTTGGCAAAGTATGAAGGGGACGAAAAGCATAGGATTGCACTAGATTTAACAACTGCCTGCATTTTTCATCAGTATGCATCTAACAAATTGCAATTAATATCACCCATTAAAAAACATTCTAGAGTCTGTCTGCCCAGTAACAAGAAAACATTTGACAATAAGTCAAAAGTATGATCTATAACTCCCTTAGGACACTTTCAATAAGCATAACTGCATTGGGTAAAATAATTTCGATGAAGAGTGACTCAAGGACACCTTCGACAAAAGTGCTGAGGCCAGGGCCGAGTTTATACTTAAGTGATGAGTTTACATAAATGGGAACACCGCCACCACTTCCATGCCTGAATGCTTCTAAATTAAAGCCATAAATATGATGCAACGAACATGACTGATTACCAGCTTCATTAATCCAAGTCTCTGTTACACCAATAACTGAAAATTTATGATATACTGAATCGCTGCGGCTGTTCCCTCCCGCAGGGGGCAGGCCGACGATTGCCAGAGCCGCTTTCGGACCGTCGTGGCTGTTCCCTGCCGCAGCCAGCCGACGGGAGACTGCTAAAATTACGTCCGCATCGTCACGGCCGCTGTTCCGAGTTGAAGCGAACCGATTGGTGAATGCCATAACCGCGGCCGGATCTTCACGGTTGTTGCTTGCCACGGTGAGCCGATGGGCGATTGCCAGCTGTCCCCTGCCGAGAGGAGCAGCTCGTTCTTAAATGAGTGAACAAGAGAAAGTCAAAAGCAGCGACGTAGCTAGACCCTAGGGGCCCATGGACAAGAGACAGCGAGGGGCCCCTAAATATTGGTATCTTAACCCATTTTCCTAAGAGCCCTCCAATCTGCATGGTGAGGTACCGGGTGAAAGTGACATCTCGAACGCACCAGATCCGGTTTCAATCCCGTATCCCATTCTTGCCTGGTTTAAAAGCAGTTCTACAGTTTTTGATAGGTTTGTGGTTCCTTTCGGGTCTGTAATAGGTGATAAGACAGTAGGCAGAGTTACGATTTTTTGAGAATTTTTTTGCGCATTTGGTTGGGGCCCCTAAACCTTTGGGCTCCTAGACATTGTCCACCCAGTCCACCCGCTTGCTACGCCAGTGGTCAACAGACCAAGAAGGAGAACTTTTCCGTTTCCCACATGGGTGTTTTCCACACATGCACTTCCCCGTTTAGCACCCTTATTGAAAGACAATAGCCCTGCAGTGATGAACAAGCCTGTCCTTAAATTTGACAATTTGATAAGCGTTGTTTACCTCTAACACCTTCTGTTACAACCACCCTAGTATCACAAGCACGACGTGTTTCAAAGTGTCGACATTTCCCCTTTCTTTATAAGGATTTTTAAATTACTTGACATAATTATCTCCACCTGGCTACTTCTGAAGGTAGCGGACCACTTATTCAATGTTCTTGAACCGAAAAATATTGACACAAATTTGCGCCTTAAAAATTTTATGGGAGCTTATTTCTGACTGTGGTACTTATAAAATGTGATCAATTTTTCATATTGTTTTTGAAGGCACTGAGTTGAAATACAGACTGTGCAAAATTCAAGATAATTTGATCAATTTTAGTGTCATTTTTTATTGTATTACTCCGCCCTGTAACGTGCCGTCTTTGAGTATAGCGATCAGGCGCTGGAAACACATACCTATCATTCAAGCCTTTCTAGCTCAAAATTTCAATGATCATGGTATTCAGATTTGAAAGTGCCATGAAAGCCCCAATTGTGAGCTTTAACCACAGGGTTAGCATGTCAGGTTGAAAACTTCTACAAGGATCTAGGGGACGGGGAAGTAGCCTGATTTAGTGTGTAAGTTAATGGGAAAATAATTAGTGGTGCGCTAACTGTAGTGTCACAAAATGACAACCAGGGTAACCTTTCTAGCTCTCTGGCCTTTATTTCGTCTTCGGCTTTTTTCGCTCTTCGATCGTACACCTTCAGCCCACTATGTACCATGCCATATTACACACATATAGAACGGACGGGGTCTGATAGAAGAAACCACCTGAGCCCAGTATTGTTTTTAGGACCTAAAAATGTTACATTCAGGGGCATATGCGTATTATGAAGCTGTTCATGACTGGGGGGGGGGGCTGAACCTTGTTTCGGATCGCCGGTCTTGGGGAGGGGTCTAAGGGGAGGGGTGTCCCTCTTCCCTCTGGAAAATTTGTTGATATTTGAGGGTTTGGAAAAATGTTAAGGTAAATTACTACAAATTTTTGACATTTCTTATTCCTTTAGAAGATTTTTTGATATTTGAGGGCCCTTGTGTGCAATTTGGTGCATTATTTTGGACAAATGTAAAGGTAAACTACTGCACATTTTTGATATTTCTTAGTCCTTTGGAAAAATTTTTGATACTTGAGGGTCCTTAGATGCAATTTAGTGCATTATGTTTCGACAAATTTAAATGTAAACTACTGCAAATTTTTGACATTTCTTTATAGTCCTTTGAAAATTTATTTGGATGTTTGAGGGTCTATGGATGAAATCTGGGATATCATTTTGGAAAAAATTTAAGGCAAATTGCTGCAAGATTTTGATTTTTCTTAGCCCTTTGGAAAATTTTGTGATATTTGTGGGTCCTAAGATGCAATTTGGTGCATTATCTTGGACAAATTTTATGGTTAACTACAGCACATTTTTGACATTACTTAGACCTTTGGGAAATTTTTTGATATGTGAGGGTCCTTAGATGCAATCTGGTGCATCATTTTGTACAAATTCTAAGAAAAATTACTGCAAATTTTTGACATTTCCTACAGAAGAGACATGTAACGGGTTTTCGTGCTTGGAAAGTGTGGGGGAGCTAAAGCATACTTCCGCCCCCTACAAATTTCGCTGGGGGACTGGCGCCCCCAGACCCCGCTTCCTACGCCAGTGCATTCAGGGCAATTCAGGCGAGAATACCGCCTTTTACGGTACCGTTCCTCAATTAGGTACATTACTACCTACCGGTACCCGTATAAGCGAGTTTTCCAATCCAAGTTTGAGCAATCGAAACCCTTGTGGGAGCTCACCAATGATTATTTCAACTATAATTAATACACTCAGTGTGGTTTCATTTCGCGGCCTGTTGACACTTGTTGACCCTTGAAGATTTTTTGAGGATATCTAAAAGCTGCACTTCATGTTAGCGTATAGACGTAATGCATATGACGTCAAAATGGACGCAAGCGCGTATCATTTCAACTTACACAAATCAGAGAGTTGTTAGGATTCCTTGCACAAATGCAGACAGCTGATGTGTGGACCGATCGGATACCGCTACTACGCGTACGTGCGAAGTCCACGTAGTGCGTGCAGGGAGTTGTCCTAACAACTCCCTGGTGCGTGCATGCAGTGTGCTTCCTTCTTGTTTTTGCCTCCTAAATGACGTCCGTGACGTCATGCATAAGGTCTATAAGCCTACTTGTTTTGATAGAAATCGCATCCAACAGTGCTTGAAGACACAGTAGGCAGTCACCCAATTTTTCTTTGAAAAATCACTAAGAAAACTCTTGTAAATCTAAGCCTCTTAGTGCATTACAAGCACCCAGTGGCGTAGCCAGGATCATTTTAGTAGGGGCACTGGGGGGGGGCTTGACCATTTCATGGGAGGGTGCCTCTTTACTATCTAAGCGGTGCGCCACCATTGATTGGCGCGCAGAAAATTTTAGCTAAAAAGACCTCCTAGATCGCCGGAAATGACACTTCCCAGGCCTTACAAGTTACTATAAAGTTTTCTAAACATCCAATTATTGTGAGAACTCATGTCTTTCATATGGTCATGAAATGGTTGATTGACTAGAAAAAACACAGTCTAGTACGGTAAGTTACTTTGAAAAATCTTGACTCTTTTGTGAGTTTGACGCCGGAATTGACATTTTTCGGTAAATCTGGACAGTGACGATGCGCAGAGGTTGGTGATTGGCAGATTGTGGGCATTATAGATGATGATGCTGTAAGCCCACCCCAGATACACAAAGAAAGCCTGTGTAAAATGTGCATAAATGTGCACATTCGCATTGGAAGTAGTTTGAACCGGGAGCGAATCCTTGCTTTGTCACCTTGTACAAGTGATGTCCCAGGGGAGGGGGTGTACCCTCCTCTATGAGAAATTTTTGCTCCTTTAAGATGGCTAAGACGCAAAATGGTGCTATCTTGAATAAATTTTTGAACTGATCATAATATTAGAAAGCTTTTGCATTTACTTGAATTTTATCTTTTGATTGACTCTAAAGGAAAGGTGTGTTGTCTAAGTGGAGGGGTAACTCCTCCCCCTAAAAAGTTTTGTTAAGGTAAGGTAATTTAGATGCAAAATGTAAAACCCTTCAATTAATTGGCCCATGCTTAGAAATTTTCATTATTTTGTGATATTTTGGCTGTGGCATGGCACTCGTTTAAAAAAATGTGTAACGACAAATAGTACAGGAAACGAAAGTTACGGTACCGTGTACGCTACTCGTGCTATTATATTGCTCTAAGATTCTCTACTGATGCTAGGTCCCTGCAGAGTTCGAAGATGTACTTTTGTCGTAAAGGGGCTTTGGTTACAATAAATGTGTTATTGCCTAAATAATGGTCATAAGATATGGGGTGTGTAAGGTGACTAATGCGCTGGAAGCGCACCGAAATTTTGTATTGAAAATCAGTCCGGTTCCGTTTTCTTCCCGAATATGAGTTGGATTAGGTCGATTAGCTGCACCAACAATAGAAATTTGAGTGAGGCAAAAGTGAAAAGGTATAGCCGATTTTTTTTCAAGAGCCTGAATTCCAGTGGGGCGACTGGAGGCGAGGCTTCATGGGGGCCCCAAGCTTTCCCCGTAGCTACGTCCCTGCAAGCACCTCTGAAGACGTTTTGAACATAACTATTACAAAAAATAGCTAAAGTAAGGAAAGATTCTCCTTGAATTTCACAATTCACCAACAAAAATATTGCCACATAATCAAAACAGGCCATTCATGAACTAGAGTGACGGGGCATTTTAAATTTTGATTTGGGGAACTACATTTTAATTCCCTTTAATTTAAAAAAATTTCCGAGGGAAGTCCAGACTCCTGGTGCTACGCTTTTAAAAAGTAGGCTATAGGCCTACATACAGGGACGTAACGCCCGATTCAATTCCGAACTCGAGTTTGTACTTCAAGACTGGGCTTGGAAATGGCCCATAATGGAAGGTTCCGGAATCAGAATTGGACTGGAAGAGGATGCAGATAGAATAAGACCTAAGGTCGATTTCAGCCGACTGAAGGATGCAAAAACGTTAGCCTAATCAGATAAATGGAAATATTGCGTATCAGAGAGTGTTTCTGCTTGGCGCCCTAAAGGAAATAGCTGAAACAGTTACTGAACCTTTCGGTCTTACAGATAAACTCCCGCAATCGTTTTAACTCCTTCAAGTTTTATGTTTCTGATGTTGCATTATGTTAAATTTTGAAAGTTGGGCCCAAAAAGCCAATCTCGAGAAACTTGTTTCTTGAATAGAAAGACTACCGTGATGTCTCACTTGGAATTATTGACTTTAAAAATATGAAAACTTTTTGTAAAAAAACTCAATATTTCTTTTCAGGGCACACAATTTGAAACATGAATGGCCATAAATAGTAAACTAAATTACAGGGTACATCTGAAGGTTAAGACACCGAATCCTTAATTACCTATTTGGATAATTTACTGCATCTGAAAATAATGTAAAGAACATCAGTACGGTATGTTACATTGTCAAATGGTAGGACTTGAGAATTAGCTCGGGATAGGGTCTACTGCTGGCGCGGATCCAGGGGTTCAAGGGGTCCGGACCCCCTTCTCTTGGCCGCCAAAAAATTTCGACCATTTTTTTTCCTTCATTAGGAGTAACTTAGCAAAAGTGCCTAAAAATCTTCATTTTCAGACCAGAAAGTGTCCAAATTGAGGTGTTCATTCATCGCTACACCCCACCAGTTTGAATAATAGCTTAAAACAGGGGCCAGCGAACTGTCTCCGTGAGACTGAGTTGTTTCAAAAGCTACCGGCAGAGGTGCATAGACATTGAGTGTTTCCAATCTTTCTGACATTACCCGAAATTCGACAAATTTTGTTGCTGTCTGGGAAATTTTCTGGAAAGAATAATTTCGGGAAATATCGGGAAATCCAGAAACTGGAAGAAGTATCACCAGCACTGGGGCACACGGGGGGGGGGCATTAAGCCATGTCCCCTTACTGATGCCGTTTTTAGTTCCTAAAAATACGTTAAGTTTTTAACACAAATTTTACTTCAAAGGTAGCATATGTGGCACCAGATTGCATGTAAGGACACCCAATTTTTCAAAAAATTTCTAAGGGTAGGGATGGGGGACACCCCGACTTTTAGACCCCCAGAACGGCGATCACACAACATACTGTATGGGCTCCCTTGAGAGAAATCCTGGGTACGCCACTGTGCACCAGATTGTATCCGAGGGTAGTTATTTAATTATCCAACATCCAGACCCCCCCCCCTGGAAAAATTCCTGGATCTGCCCTTGTACTGGAATAGGAATTGCTTCGTCACAGGGTTAGGTAGGATTCAATATAGCTCTAGATGCATGGTCATTGATCACTGGCCTGTTTTGAAATTGGGAGGTGCACACTGCATTATATTGCACAAATTGCACAATACCGTACAAAATGTTACTTATGTTACTTTGTATACGAAAGGAGGCCAGAATAAGAATGGTGCTATCCTTACAAGGATAGCACCAATTTGGCTTGATCTAGAAGGCCAATGAAATCCCTCTAAAGTTTAAATATGTTTATATGATTAGAAATTCTGGTTAGGCCTATTTACTGATATTTCGGCTATGGTATATGACAATTAACCCTACAAGGCTGCTCGATCCCTCCTAGTATCATATGCAAGTGGGGGAGCTGCAGTCGGATGACTAATCTAGTACTTATGCTTCCTACCTCGAGATATCTTGTTAAAAAAGTTTTAATTCAGAGTTGGATCTCCGGTGATTGCAGATGACCTTTGACCACCATCAAAAACAAAAGGCTAGGCCTAATTTCTCTCATCATGTGGTATCTATGTACTCCGTGGTATCTATGTACTCTGTGAGAACAGTCAGTTTCCCTTCATGAGATATCGTGTTAACAAGTGTCACAAAACACACACAGTCTTGCTCCAGATCATCCCATGGTAACTTGGAAAAATTCGGTCGGACGGGCTTCCTCCGCATGCAGATGAAATACAGGCGCGGTTCTAGGGACATATTTTTTTTTGGGGGGGACATATTTTTGGGGGGGCTAAGTTGCCAGTGACCCTGGTGAAACCGGGTAAAGAGAAGGCCCGTGACCATGAATTCTGACACAGGGGGCACCGACCGGTACCGCAAAGGTGGGAACCGAAGAAGACTGTGTTTGTAGCTATAGTGATGCTACCAGATAATGGCAGTTTGCTAATGGCAGTTTGCCAGAACCACAGGGATGGTATCTCAAGCCCTACACGGATAGCTTAAAGAAATCGCCAACGTGGTAGCTCGCGCGCTCGCGCGCGAAAATTCCACCTCCTGGTAACAATCCCTCTTGCGATACGGAGACGTGGAATTTGTGGGAAGCCTCACAAGTGAACGTAACAAGGCTATGGCAATGATGGTGCTTCTTCATCTCCGCAAGCGTAGAGTAAGAGTTGGGTGTTTTTTGGACGGTGAGGGAATCATGCTGCCATAGCTGGCTACCATAGGACCTTGGTGTGATTCAGCATAATTTTTGGTGTGATCCAGACTTGAGGAAAAATTCCCGAAATGTCTAAGACATTAATGCGATGGGAACACTAGCATGGTGATTTTGCCTGGCCTTCAATGACACTTAGAATACACCAAACTCTTCATAGTGCACAATTCAGTTCACTAGTTATCGTATCTTTACTTTAAAGAAAATTTTGCATAGACAGCTTTGCAACAGGATGAAATGTAGGACTACAATCGAGTGAGCGGAGAACTTTTTGCATTAATTTGTGATTCAAGTAAATTCAAACCATAAAGGCATCACTAGCAAGTTATGAATGTTGCTAAAAGCATTAGATTGCTACATGAAAATAGGTTGATGTCCCTTCTAACTTTGGGAGTAGGCTATATTACCCTTGTTTGTGCTAGAAAACTTCACTGATCATGGGCGTCACCAGACATTTTTAAAGGGGGGGGGTGGGTCGTATTTTGTGTGAAGAAGGAAGTTATTGCCGCCGCAGCGGCAATGCTCGCTTGAAGTATAGCGAGCATCATATACGGCGTGGAGTCCATCAGAGGCGAACCCCCGGAAGCTCTGGGGAGTTAGACATTTCAAATTCCTACAATGAGGTGAAATTATCGTCAATATTGCTAGTTTGATAATGCCAAAAATATGATTTGTTATTCATATAAGAGCAAAACGTGAACCCATTTTAAGTCTTAAAATGACGATGGCATTAGAACATTTTTCTTTTAAAGTTAGAAGGCTATCATGGGATCCATGGGCTTGGTAAAGGTAACCAATTTGCAGCCTCCAGAGGCAAAGGATTCCCTTGGCAAAAACCCTTGGAAGCTCGTGGAATATAATGGAATATTCAAGATTAAAGGGAAAATGCAGTCACCCCAATCAGAGTTGGTTTGCCTGGTCACTCTAGTTCATGAATGGCCTATTTTGATCATGTGACAGTATTTTTGTTTGTGAATTGTGAAATTCAAGGAGAGCTTCTCCTTGCTTTTCCTATTGTTTGAAATAGTTATGTTCAAAACGTCTTCACAGGTCCTTGTTATGCACTGGTAGATTTGCAAGAGTTTCCTGATTTTTCAAAGTAAATTTTGGGGCGACTGCCTATTGCCTTTAAGAAGGTAAAAATAGCTAACCTCAGATAACAAATCATAGAAAAGTTTTAAGCAAACTGAACTCTGCACTCCAAAGAAATTAAAAAAAAAATCGTTCAAATCTGCAATGAATAGCGTCCTTAACATCCTGAGTTAACAGGCTCTATAGAACAGAACAGTAAGTTTGTGCCCAATGTGATTTTACCAATTTACTTCGTTCTTGCTTTTATCCTTCCTCCCACAAGCCCTAGAAAATACTGTACATGCCATTAATCTATTATAATAGGTAATGGAAAGATAAAAATTGAAATCGCCGAGCAAAAAAATTGCAAAAAGAACAGAAGTTGTTTGAAATTTATAGAATAGTGATTGACCCATCTTTAGTTCTATACGTATGTAGGGATAAAAGGAAGTTCATTTTCAAATATCTGCACAACCCTTTCCTAACCCTAAAGTGCCTTTCGACATGCCAGATTTTTGTGGGATAACTGTCTTCATAATACTATCCGATCGAGTAAAAACGCCTTATCGCTGAAATATCGAACCGTCGAGCCGAAGGTGGATATAAAACACTGTCAAGCATATGTCATGCATTTAGTGCGCTAAGAGTCGAAATCTTGAGAGGGCATCCTACTTTTCAGGTTTTGCTATGTGTAGGTAATGTTAAAAGCCTCAGAAAAGTCGACTGCTACAACAATATCATCCCCCATTTTTCATTGAGATTTTAAGTCACTTTGAAATGTCAAGCATGCGCGAGTCCGTTTTAACATTAATGTATATCCTATACTGACATGAAGCAGTTTACCCAACAAAATAAACAGAATTCAAGAGATCAACATCTTTCTAAGATAGTTTCTATAAAACGATTGTTCCGTTGAAGAAAAGAAATCTTTTAAAGGTATTTTATCAAAATTACTTTTCATATTTTTAGATATATGATTAAAATACTATAGCCTGAAATGTGTAGCTACATGTCACCTTACCTTTAACTGTTTAAAAAAGAAAAGGGGTTAAAATAGTAATTTGGAGGACTCGATATGTAATTGCAGTGAAATTAATATTCCTCATATTAAAAGAACTTTATACTTTGCAATGACAGAAGAATTCTGTGTTTCAATTTTTGGTACATCCTGTAAACGTTTCTGTAAAGAAGAAGCTCAAAGGGGGGACGTTAGCACCCCGACCTCCCCCTGGTGACGCCCTTGACTGATACTTTTGGGCCAATAATCTTCATAAGTGATACAGCGTAGACTGTAAGGAATGCGCGCCAAGCGCGCCTAAATTTGGGGGTATATTTCATTGTCCACAGGGAAAAACTGCATGCAGGCTCAGCCAATTGATTAGTGCTTGCATTTGTCGACATGGGGGCCAAGCGCCCTGACTCAAGGGCCAGCTACTCTTAAACTCGACAGATGCGACGGGTTGCCAAAAGGATGCCAAGCTCAAAAAGGCCGAAAAAATTGGGGTAATATTGAATAAGATTTCATACTTTTGTTTTCACTGAGGAAAGTTGAAAACATTGGATTTTTATTGAAGGTACTGCCCTGCTTACTTAAGAGCGAACCAAGAAATTTGATGGGGCGACTACACCGAGTCGTCGTCGGGGATTACATTTTTTATCTTACCCATTAAGGCTCCCTTAGGATGACGAACCTAAAAAAATATGTTTTTACAAAATATGGTTGCCACGATGGTGAAGTTGAAGAAAGAATTTTCCAATATGTAGGAAAATGAGGTTAGAATTTCGCAACAATTGCATTTTTGTGTTTCTCTAGAATCACGACAACACACAAGAACAATATTTGTAAATCATTTAACGTTGAATAAAGTCCAATATTTTGAAATGGCGGGCGTTACTGTTAGGTATACCGTTAGGCAGAACTGAAGATGAAAGCGCGCGTACCGCTAGAATATTTTCCAAGGTATAGAAAGAATTGTTACAGAACTTACATGGCCTACGCACGGGCCTGATGAAGAGTCATTCGGAACAATTTCTGAGCATATCTATGTCTTCACCACTACTAGCCTACATAAAATTTTGTGAAATTTTAGGGGGTTAGGAAATTGTTTGGGGGGCTTAAGCCTCCCCTAGCCCCCGTAGAACCGCCCGGGTGAAATACTGAAAGTATACTCTCGCAGTTCAAGGACGTGCCCTCATGTGTTTCATAATATTAAATATCAATATGCCAGGACGGATAACACAACACTTTGCAAATCAACATCAATATGTCAATACAAATATCAACATGTTACAATTTACGTGTTAGTTAACATAACACATTCAGACATTAGCATGTCAAGATGAAGATAGCACAATTAAAAACCTCGTAAAATTTTGATAACCTTGTAATATTGGCACTGACTGACGGTGCGTCTGCGCGTTACCTACGCCTTGAAATCAACAATTTATAAAGTATATGTGGCCA
This sequence comes from Holothuria glaberrima, assembly GCA_009936505.3. Lineage (NCBI taxonomy): Eukaryota > Metazoa > Echinodermata > Holothuroidea > Aspidochirotida > Holothuriidae > Holothuria > Holothuria glaberrima. The sequence continues at coordinate 400,753 of WURT03000030.1, forward strand.
TATAAAGATCCCGTACTCTACGGTGTAGGCAATTCCATGATCATGCATGGATATATCACATAGAGCAGGATATAGCAGGATATACCTGCTCTATGATATCCTGCTCAATGATATATCATGATAATGTCATGTACAACCACGGACTGTACAACTCATGTATTTTGATTCTTGAGAACAATGCTCAACTCATTACCTGCCAGCATTAGTTATTAATGGAAAATTCTCGCATATAAATCTGTTCGTTTTTGTGCACAAACAAAGACAATCCATGGCAGTAAAATCTGCCGAATTGACTTTTCGTCAAATACTCCGACTTTTTCGCACATCGGACTACCGAACTGGTA
>WURT03000030.1:407803-421642 GCA_009936505.3 Holothuria glaberrima
GTATGACATCTATATTACACGGTATCATAATATATTACGGTAACAATAGTATTGTTGATTTTTTACATATTATGGCAAAATATTATTGTAAACTACTATGTGAATCGGGTGTACGAGGAGCATCTACCCGCTCCCGTTAACATTGGGCAAGAGCAGCCAATCGGCGCAAGGAAACCAAACATTTTGCAAGCACGTTACGATTGTGCTAGTAACTGGGGCGATTATTTAGTTCAATTTGAGCTAGTAGCCGAGCTCATTACAGGGACACAAGACGCGAAGGCTCTTTACTTTGCAGCCAGCTTACAAGGACAGGCTAGAGCAATCCTAAGTGATTTAGACAGCGTGAAAAGGAGAAGTTTTAAAGAGCTGGTAGAGGCGTTAGAACGTAGATTCGGGCCAGCCAATAAGGCCCAATTGTACCGGGCGATGCTCAAGAATAGGTCTAGGCAGGGAGATGAGAACCTCACACAGCTAGCGTAGGAAGTAAAAAGGCTGGTTATGCAGGCATACCCGAATGCGTCCTACGAAATGATAGAGACACTCTCCAAAGACTATTTCATAGACGCCTTAGGCGATGCGGGTACGGAGAGTATGGAGAGTATACCAGTCAAGGCCGAAAACGCTGTCGGAGGCCGTAGTTGTAGCAGTGGAACTGGAGGCATTTCACGTGGCCGAGACAAAAAGGGAAAATGCTAGAAAATTGGCAACTCGGGTGGTTTTGCCAGATTTTGAGACTAGAAATAGTCCTCCTGGAGAATTATTGACAGAGCAAGTAAAAAAGTTGACAGAATCCTTAGCTCAAATCCTAAGCACGGGACTGCAGGATATCCAGAGGGGATTAAAAACTACCGCTTACGAAGGGGCAAGCTCCACGAAGAAACAGGGTGGAGCCAAATTCGGTAGGAGGAATGGTCCAAATTCAGGCCAACAGTCCCAAAATTGGCAAGGGCAGGGTAGGGACAGGAAACCTCCAACATGCTGGGAATGTGGGGAGATAGGTCACTTCAAACGAGATTGTCCGACAGTTCAGAACAACACAACGGAGGCGACGCAGAACAAAACTAAAGAGCAGGAAAACTCCCGGGAGCCGAGTTTGGCGGAGCCCGAAATTCGCTCTTAAATGTAACAGAGGGGCTACCGAATTTAGAATAAGAATAGGCTGGGTGTCACATAGTGCTCCGGAGATAACCTTAAGCGGCAGCGTTAATGGCAGAGAGGTTAGATTTCTAATCGACACGGGAGCTCTTAAGACCGAGTATCTATCGAAAAATACTTGAAGCTATTCGCCCAGGCCTACAACCGGTGGCTGTTGAAGTAGCCCTTGCTGACTGCAGTCATTAACCTAATTTGGGAAGGGGGGTGGGGGATTCCAAATACAGACCGATAATCACACGGTTAAACATACATTGATGGTGGCAGACATTGGTATAGATGCAGTATTAGGACAGGACTTTCTAAAGCAATATTGCCAAAATCTTGACTTGAAAAATGGGAAGTTATCTTGGGATGAAGGGTTAGAGAATTCGACTGGAGGTGCAGACGGTGGCGCAGGCATGGAGATATTTTGCTGTCCAGTAACTGTAGATGATACGGCTGTGATCGCCCCGGGAGGTGAGGCATTGATAGCAGGGAAAATATCAGGGGAATTAGAGCCGAAGTGCCGCTGTGATACTGCGTTGTTGGAACCAGGTGGAAGCTTTGCTGAGCGTCATGGGTTAATGACTGCAAAATTGTTGGTCGACCCTAGACAAGAAACAATCCCATTGAGGGTGTTTAACCCTTTCCTTGAGACTGTGAAAGTCTACCGCAGTACAGTAGCGGCAGTTTTAACCGAGACAGAAGAGGTGGAAACCTTTGGTGATAAATCAGTAGATAGTAGAGCAAATATTTGCACAGTTGCGACCTTGCAGCAGTGCGAAGATACGCTGCCTGATCATGTAAACAAACAAGCAGAGGAAAGTTGCAGAAACCTGAAACCCGAACAGTGTGAGCAAGTGAAAACGATGCTCCGAAATTATAAATCAATCTTTGCGAGGTCATCAAATGACTCAGGCCGCACTGGTTTAGTGAAACATAAAATAGACACAAATAATCCGAAACCGATTCGTCAAGCTGCTAGAGGGTTCCTGTCCACTTACGAGAGCAGGAGAAACAAATTATTGAGGATATGCTAGCGAATTACATTGTGGAACCATCAGCCAGCCCTTGGGCGTCACCTGTAGTCCTAGTAAAGAAAAAGAACGGTTCTTTGCGGTTTTGTGTGGACTACCGTAAGCTGAATGCGGTAACCTCGAAAGATTCCTACCCGATACCGAGGATAAATGATTCTCTCGATGCCCTTTCAGGTGCGGAATATTTCATTACCCTCGATTTAGCTAGCGGTTATTGGCAAGTGGGCATGGCTGAGGAAGATAAAGAAAAAAACTGCTTTTATAACAGGGAGTGGACTGTACCAATTCCAAGTCCTTCTCTTCGGGCTCTGTAATTCACCCGCCACATTTGAAAGGCTGATGGACCGGGTGCTCCCTGGGCTCCACTGGGAAGTCTGTCTAGTTTCCCTAGATGACATAATAGTTTACGGCAAGGATTTTCAACAAGCTTTTACACGGTTGGCCCAAGTTTTTGGCGAACTGGAAGAGGTGGGGTTGAAACTGAGCCCTGAGAAATGCTCTCTTTTTAAGGAAAGCGTCACCTACTTAGGACATGTAGTGTCGAAAAAGGGAGTGGAAACAGACCCCGAAAAAGTAAGAGCGGTAGAAAATTGGTCAAGACCCCATAATCTCACAGATGTTAGGAGTTTCGATGGATGCTGTGGGTATAATGCCAAGATGACCCCACAGAACTGACGGTCATAAGAGTTGGCAATTAATAGGGAAAGAAAAGTAAGCAATAAATCACAATAACTTAACACCTGTTCGACAAGTATAAAACTTACTCCCTGCCGTCAAGAGAGTTGGCACCACAGAATTCTGTGGTTAGCAGTGACTTGGTAAGTAAAATGGAATATTTGTAAAACGATCTACTAGGTCAATACAACTCGAGTGGGGGAGTAGGTACAGGTAGGGAACACCTCCTTTATGAGGTTTGTTTTATGATAGATAGATTTTAGGCTGACGGGTATTTTTTTGCTTTGTACGACTGTGTCGTCTGTGGGAACAACTTCTCATGATTATCGGCGATTTATACGCGGTTTTGCAGACATTGCGGCCCCCTTGTTTCAGTTAACCGAGAAGAAACAGAAGTTTGATTGGAATGAGGAATGCGAAGGGGCATTTGTCACCCTGAAAAAGGCGATGATAAACGCTCCCGTGTTGGCGTACCCTTCGTTTGATCACGAACTGATTTTGGACACCGACGCCAGTGACTTCGTAGTAGGCGCGGTACTGTCCCAGGCACAAATTGGGGAAGAAAGGCCTATAGCATATTTTAGCAAGGCAATGTCCAAACAAGAGAAACGTTATTGCATCACTAGAAAAGAGTTTCTAGCGGTTGTACATGCCGTTTGTCACTGTCGCCACTATCTGTACGGTGGTAAGTTTTTACTTCGGACTGATCACGCAGCATTGAAATGGCTGATGACATTTAAGAACCCGGAGGGCCAGATAGCGCGGTGGCTCGAAGTCCTGAGTACATACAACTTCCAGATTCAGCACCGAGCTGGAAAACTGCACCGTAATGCAGATGCGTTATCAAGGAGACCGTGTCTCGGGTCTTGCGAATCGTGCACTAAGGCAGAAATTTCGGAAACAGATCGGTGCGAGCCGATGAAATGGCGTCCAATAGCTCGGAAATTTAAAGAAGTAGGCGAGATAAAAAGTGAAGGCAGCAACACAGAGATAGAGAGCGTTTCCGATAAAACCGGGGAGTATCCGCCGGCTCGCGCAATGGTTGCCGCCTCTGACTCAAAGGGATGAATCAGGCGACCAACTTAACGCTTGGGTGGAATCTTGGACCCACACAGACCTAAGGAAAGATCAGCTGAAAGATGCGGAAATTAACATTATCGTAACCTGGAAGGAGAAATCAAATGTGAGGCCCTCATAAGAAGAAATTTCTCTAGAAAGTGCTGGTGTCAAGAATTATTGGCTACAATGGGACCGTCTAGAAGTTAGGAATGGGGTACTTTACCGTAGGTGGGAGGATAAGACAGGCGAAAGAAATTCCTGGCAATTTGTAACTCCGAGGGAGCTCAGGCGTCATATTTTGCAGGATTTACACGACAAACCTTCGTCCGGCCATCTGGGGGTTAGAAAGACTCTAGATTGAGTGCAGAAAAGATTTTATTGGTACACCTGGAGACGCGACGTGGAAAGGTGGTGTAAGTCTTGCAAAGTATGCACCGAACGTAAGACTCCTAAGTGTCGATATATTAGTCCCCCTTCCAGACACCGAACGTGGGAACAAGTATAAAATGGTTGTGGCGGACTATTTTACGAAGTGGACCGAGTCATACCCGGTCCCTAATCAAGAGGCAATGACGATTGCCAGTGCTTTATTAGATAACTTTATTTGTCGCTTCGGGGTACCAAAACTTATTAATACAGATCAGGGGAGGAACTTTGAGTCCGTTTTATTTAAAGAACTTTGTTCTCTCTTGGGTACAGAAAAAACAAGAACCACCGCCTTGCACCCTCAAAGTGATGGAATGGTTGAGAGGTTCAACTGAACTTTAGAAGCTACGTTAGCTACAGTTGTGGTCGAAGACCAGAAAAATTGAGACCTTTGTCTACCCCTTGTAAAGATGGCATACCGTTCTGCGTCCCATGAATTAACCCGATGCTCGGTCGTCAGACTGATATGCCAATTGACTTGGTGTTCGGGAAAAATACAGAAACTGGGGGGGGGGGCAGCCAATTATGTACCGTCCAGTACACACAGGAATTACAAGACAGGATGATCGATATCCATAGTTATGCCCGGGGGAAAATTAAAATAGCGGGCCAAAGGCAGAAAAGAAACTATGATACCACGGCGGAGACGCACTATATGAAGGAAGGGGACAAGGTAATGTTATACGACCCCCATAAAAAGGAAGGGTGTCAGCCCAAAATTGCAGCTGTACTGGAATGGTCCGTGGGTGATAATTAAGAAAATAAGTGACCTAACATTTAGGATTAAACGGCCGGGGAAGTCTCCCAAAACTCGTGTGGTACATCATTATCGTTTAAGTCCTTTCCCGGCTGAGGACGGGACTGAGCCCAGTTCTGTGGAGATTCCCGAGCCCCCTTTGGCGGTGTCCAGGCCTAGCAGGCCAAAACAGCGACCCCATTGACAGAAAGATTTTGTTATGTAGCCGTACTATTAACTTGTGTCGCTGTTTTCACCTTACATCACACAGACTTCCAGAGGGGATAATGGCGAGGAAGACTCCTACTCCGTGGAGTACCGTTGCAAGCAGGGCAAACAACGCCTGTGCGACCTCCCCTCGCTGAAAAGGCACCTGGCTATGGAGCATCGCATTGGCCGGTTTAAATGCGGGAGTTGCCCCTACTCCACCAACAGAAGAAACAACCTGTCACGCCACAGGGACCGTTGCCATCGAGCCCATGGGAAACGTATTGCAAGCCGAGAAGTGGTAGTCGAAACGATAAGGGAAACAACACTGGGGAAAGACGGCAATCCTCTGCCGCAGCCGTGCAGGAAGACACCTCGACTCCCAGCCTACGCCACTCTCCTGGATAATCTCCTTTGCCCAACCCCACCGTTAGAAGACCCGTCCGTATATGAACGACAGTCCCCATCGAGTCCCCCTCACGGGACGACACCTACAGCCCGACCCCCGTACCAATTCCCCTCGAGACGTCGTCTGCCCTTCCCGACCCCCATCTGTTCAGAAGAACATGCAACCCCCATTCCCAAGCATACACCACCGACCGGGAACTCGCTACGACATGGAATGCTTCCCGTGAGCTCCCTGCCGATGCCACCAGTTGTGTGTGTGGAAGGTCGTCCGGATACCGGGAAAACCCATGTGTTTGTGAACGAGACGGCAATTCATCCCGACGGGACGGTTTTTCGAGCTACCAGCGAGGAGATTACCCACTAAGAATTATCTTTGTGTATATAATGTTGTTTTGTCTGGATCCCCTGGGCGCCTATTATCATTGAGCTATTACGGACTCTTGCAGTCTTCTGCAGGAGCTTCATTTCACTTGTTTTGAATGTCGTGATGGGCACATGGTCAGTGACCAGGGGTCATGTGTCCAGAACCCTGTGAATGACGAAAACATTCATGTAGGCTAATAAAAGTAGACCTTTGACCAAAGTTTTAACCCCTTCAACCAATCAGGGATGGACGGGTCTCGGTTACTGGGGGGGATTTGAAATGAACGCCCGTGCTTTCAGAAAATCGGGGCTTCTGCTGCCGCTGTTTGACTGTTGCTGTATCTCGTAATACATTCCAAAGTTGTTAAGTTGTGATTACTAGAGCTTCTGAGTCAGAAGTTGCTCCTCCGGGGAAACTGTAAATTGTATTTCGTATTACATGTGTTCTAAGTCTTGTGGAGTAAGAAGTCCGCTCCGGTATTCCAAATGGAACATTATTCTAGTCTACGGGGAAACTTATGGAGCATGTCACTGCTCGAGGAAAGCGCTCCCAAGAGTTAACTTACCACGCCGTATGTAACAATGTTATGCAAAGATGAGCGCCACAAGAGAGAGTCAGAGGAAATAGACTATTTTCAACTTTTAAATCGATGTTTTGCGTTGTTTTTGCCATGTATCTTGTGTCATAATTGTTAAGTCGGAAAAGCTTTGGCAGCCGCAACGGTCGACGTTACAGTATCATAAATTGGACAGTGAGAATTTCAGAAGTTCAGGATTTTTTTTGAAGAAGGCCAATATTCATTTGAGGTTTGGAAATCTCAGGAGGGAAGTTGCCCCCTGCCCTCCGCACGCTACGGCCCTGTACTGACAGACGTGACCGTTGTAGGTAACTGTAAAATATAGTAATAAATAACTTTTGCAATGTGCAATGACGCAGATTGTTAATATATGTTTCCAAAAATACAATTTTTGCTGCTCCAGTTATGGCTTCTTCATAATTTCTACTTGAGTGGCATAAGTCTGTCAAAGCCCTATGCGACCCTCTCATCCTTCTTCATCTCTCCCACGGGAAAAAGCCACTTGCGGCTCACCAGAGGGAAGTTCCGTGGGGTACTGTTGAAATACAAATTACCCTAAAGGTGACTTGTAATTTCAAAATTTGACCAGGGTGCTGTAAGATAAGGAGAAACAACGCTCGTTCCTTCTTTGAAACTAGCACATCAACGATGCTGTAGCTCAGCTTCCATGCCCCTTTTCCCACCACATTTTACCTTAGGAAACATTTTTTCCACAAAGAAGATTTTTAAAACATAAAAATAGTATTTGTTTAATACATCTACTCCTTCCCTGTAAAAAAAAAAACATATCGAAAAGTTTGTTGCATCTTACTGGACGTTTAGCTTTTCGCTTGTAAACTAACAGATCACGCCACCTAACATTGTGTGGTGTCGATGAAAGAGGCTTGGTTACCTTGTCAAATAAAATCATTTTATTAGTGAAATTACTTCGCCTTTTCATCTTCAAAAAGCTTTTTCATTCCTTATTAGCTAGAGTTTCTGCCAATCTAGTAGCAAAAATATCACAGTAACGCATAACTCTCATAACTTTAAAAATTCGACCAATAAAAAAAAGGAAACCGTAATTTAATGTGTCACCAACCATAGTCTATAATAATTAGTTTGATTGGCTGGATAGATTTCTGGTCAAATTGGCTAACATTTGGGATGTCTTAGCCAGGGGCGTAGCAAGCGGGTGCACTGGACGGACAATGTGCAGTGCTCTCAACCAAGATCAACAAAAAAAAAACTGGAGTTTTGTGCCCGGCTATGCTGCACTTTTCCAAAAGTTCCCTCGACTCTCTGACGAAGAGCCAAGGGGCGAAACTAAACAATACTCCCGAAGGAGTTCTTCTCCCTAAATGAGCTATGTCTCAAGGAACAACATTAACTCACCATGACCAACCTCACGGCCTGTCATGCGATGTCCCGTTCAAATCTGGCTGAAAAGAACATAAACTACACATGATCTTAGCCAAAAGGCCGAGAAGCGATGCCTGGGTATGATTCCTCGGCCCGGCTATGATGCATTATCAAATTTGTGCAGGGTTTACTTTTAAAATTTAACACACATTTTATATGACGTGATTGTATTGAGTTAAAACAGCGTCAATAGAAAACAGGAAAGAGTATCGCATAAAGTGCAATGATGTAGTGTATCGGGGGCAACTGAAAGGGGGAGGGGTAATAAAAGATGGCGGAATAAACGAGCAGACCGTAACACGTGTGTACTCTTATTCATTCATTGAGTCAGGTTAAATTCGTAGCATCCTGAACACAGGATACAACATTGGCGACGAGGTAAACGTTTAAAAGCCGATTAGTTGAAAAAACGAGAAAATGGCAATCAATTTGGGCTCAAACATTGCAAAATTCGACGTGAATGGTGAGGTAACTAGTCTTGCACCGCGATGGACACTGTGAAAACGTGCGTTTGAATATTACATTGTAGGAAAGAGGGTTACCAATGCTAAACAGAAAAAGCACTGCTACTGCATTTCTCAGGACTGGAAGGGTATAAATATATGAAACTTTAACTGATCCGGGTGTTTCTAGTGGAGAAGCAAGCACGGCAGATGAATACGGGAAAATAATCACGACACTAGACAGCTATTTTAAGCCACGCACAAACATACCGTATGAACGACATGTATTCCGACAAATGAAACATGAACCAAACGAGAGGATCTTCACTTACTCTGTCAAATTTACAGCAGATTGCAAGGTCAATGGAGGCTGTTGCTACTCAAGCACGACAAATGGAGAATGCCATGCCTAGCCCGGGTAACCCCACAGCTGAAGTGAAGAGAGTAAATAAAGGACAGGGTAAGCATAAAAGGCCAAGGGGGAATAGAGCAAGAAGCAAAATGATAACACACGAAACAGGCACAGTTTTAGAGCAAACCAAAATATTAAAACATGCTTTCGTTGTGGAAATGAGGGCCACATTGCTAGGGATTCGAACTGCCCAGCTAAAGAGGCGACATGCAATAAATGCAAGTTAAAGGGACATCTTGCAAAAATGTGTAAGACAAAGCCAAAACGATATCAAAGGGAATGTAGCACTACACAACCGAATAGTAACAAGGTCAACAATGTGGAGGACAATAAGGCCGACTATATTTTCATTCTTGGAGGCCAGGCTGAAAGTGGACATGTTAATGTTGCGGTAGGTGGTGTAACTGTTTCAATGATCTTTGATTCAGGTGCCACATGCAGCATAATTGGGAAAGCCCCTTGGGAGTTCCTCATGGCTAATAAAGTGAAATGCCAATCAGAAAAAAACAAACAAATCAGTCTACCCATACGGAAGTAGACAACCACTAAGCATACTCGGGAAATTCAAGACTATCTCGGAAGTAAATTGGGTAGAGACTAACAGTGAATTTTTGGTACTTGATGGCAAAGCAGAGTCTTTTTCGGGAAAGAATACAGCTATCGCTTAAGGAGTTCTACGATAAGGCCCACAGGTTAATTCAATCAAAATGAAAGGAGACATAACCACTAAATTTCCAGGGTGTTTCAGTGGAATTGTCAAACTACAGGGCTGCAAAGCTAAGCTGAATATCAACCCACAGTCATCCCGGTCGCACAGAAAGTAAGGCGAGTCCCATTTAGTCTACGTGTAAAACTAGAAAGGAAACTACAAGAATTAGAAGAACGGGACATCATTGAGAAAGTCTTAGGTCCAACGCCATGGGTGAGTCCAGTGGTAATTGTACCGAAACCAATACGAGATATAAGGCTATGTGTAGATATGAGGTTTGCTAACCAAGCCATTATTCGTGAGCGATATCCAGTTCCAGCGATTGAAGAGATCCTGCAAAACATGAATGACAGATCGAGCTCGCAGAGGAGTCACGCCCAATAACCACATTTGTTACGCATATAGGACTGTATCGCTATAAACGTCTCATGTTTGGTATTAGTTCTGCACCAGAGTTATATCAGCGCATCATACAACAGGTTGTGGCTGGATGTGAAGGTACTAACAACATATCAGACGACATAATAGTACGTGGCAAAGACCTGAAGGAACACAGTGAAAGACTGGAAAAAGTCCTAAAGAGAATCCAAGGGGCTAGTTTGACCCTGAATGAACAGAAGTGTGAATTTAAAATGAGTGAACTGGTATTCATGGGACGTAAGTTATCGGGTAATGGTATTTGTCCAAGTGATAAAAAGGTTGAGGCCATTAGGGATGCTAGGCAGCCCACAGCGGCTTTAGAAATTCGAATCTTTTTGGGCCTAGTAGAATTTTGTTCTACATTTATACCAGATTTAGCTACAAAACCTGAGCCTTTGAGAAGGCTAACCAAATAGGGGGAAAATTTCAATTGGGGAATAGAGCAGGAGCAATCGCTTCAAAATTTGAATGATGCGCTCATGACTACTGATACGCTTGTATACTTTGACAAAAATGCAAAAATCCACACTCTAGAAAAGGTCTGGTCAAATTTGAACTGAATCTGATCAGAGGGGCACCCAACAGAAATCTGATCAGTTATTTGACAAGATTTGGTTCAGAAATGATCAGAATCGGTTCATTTTTTACCCGGATCTAGTCAAATTTTTTACCAGATTCCTGATCGGTGCCCCTCTGATCAGACCTTTTTTAGAGTGCAAGTGATCAGTGATGCAAGTCCAGTTAGGCTAGGTGCTATTTTAGTGCAGGAGCAGGAGGGTGAACTTCGCATCATTGCATACGCTAGTAGGAGTCTAACAGACAGAGAGCGACGTTATTCGCAAACTGAAAAAGAGGCCTTGGGTCTTATATGGGCCTGTGAAAAATTTCACATCTGTCTGTATGAGACTGAGTTTGAATTACTAACAGACCATTAGCCGTTAGAATTTTTTTACTCTCAACGATCCCAACGATCAGCACGCATTGAGCGGTGGGTATTGAGGTTGCAGTCTTACAATTTTAAGGTTAAGTATCTTCCTGGTACTCAGAACATAGTAGATGCACTATCAAGGCTTACTACAGGAAAAGTAGGGACTAGAGTGAACATAGGGGAAGAGCACATCAGGTTAGTTGCCCAAAACGCTGCCCCTGTAGCGATTCCAATTAAGAAGATCGAATACGAGAGTGGCATTGATCCGGAATTAAACCTTGTCAGAGCTTGCGTACAGGAAGGGAAATGGTCAGACATTCCCTGTGACTACAAAATGGTTACGAGTGAACTGGCAGTGGTGGGGAAACTTGTTCTTAGGGGACATAGAATAGTTATTCCTAAAGTGCTCCACAGTCAAGAAGTAGAATTAGCTCACGAGGGACACCAGGGGATTGTAAAGAGTAAACAGAGGCTACAAACAAAAGTTTGGTGGCCGGGTCGATAGAGAAATTGAAAAGAAATGCAAAACTTGTCATGGGTGCCAAGTTGTTGGCCCAGGTCCAAACCCAGACCTCATACAGACTGCTCCGGTTCCCTCTATGCCATGGCAACACCTAGCAGCTGATTTGATGGGGCCATTGCCAGATGGGTCATATCTGTTTTTAGAAGTCGATTATTTTAGTACGTATTTTGAAGTTGATATTTTAAGAGTAACTACTTCTAAAAAGTTGATCAAATCTTTTGAAGTTATGTTCAGTAGACACGGGTACCCTGATACCATCCAAACAGACAATGGTTCACATTTTGTTTCGGCTGAGTTTGAATCTTATTTGAAAACTTGTGATATAAGCCACAGAAAGACCACCCCATATAAGCCTCAAGCCATTACAAGAAAAGGGGTGTGCAAAAATAGGCAAATATTTATATAACCTAACCTCGTTTTGAACATCAAAGGCACTCGAGCCAATGATATTGCATGTCCTGTAAGCGAGCGAAAAATGGAGGTGTTGGAATAATGTCGTAATCATGCTTATTATATTACCCCAATACCCATATCGAATGAGTTTAATTTGTAACAATGTCTGTTTCTGCGTTGCAAGAGAAAGGAAGAAGTCACAAGTAGTGACGAATCATCCCTAGTTCACAGAGGGGGTTCTATTTAAAAAAGGAACCAGTTGACGGCCCCCTCGACCCCCCCCCCCCCCCCGGCGTACGAGCCTACAACACTACTGGCAAAAACAGACTTCAAATCTGAAAAGTATCTATCCAGTTTCTTGTAAACTGCAGAGTGTCTCACCATAAGAGTAAGATTTACAATAGTCCGCAATCTGCCGACCTAGTATCTTGGGTTGCTTTGGAGCTTCCCTTACTATTTCAGGGAAAAGTGTATGTGAGAATTAGGCTTAGGTACCCTAGCTTATATTAACAAATACCTCGTGCAAATTGAAAAGCTAATACTGAATACCAAAACAGACGGATTTGAACAAGGGCAGACCTATGAAGCTGTTCAGGATGACAAACTGGTTGTAGTGTTTTAATATATCAAAAATGAAATAAATCAGATTCCTATTGCTAGCGGTCGGGATATGCTTACAGTCTATCGTTGCAAGGGGTGGAATAAATTTAGCCGGTGGTCAGAGAAAAAACCCAGACCACAGTATTTTTGAAAGTTCATCAAGTAATGTAATATAAGGCACGGATACCACACATACATGTAATTTAGCTCTGACTTAAGACTCTCTCTTAAACGGCTAATCAGCAAAATTAAGACAAACCAGCTGCAGTCTATGACCATAGTGATTGATGAGAGTGAACATAACATTTAAGTATAGCGGGAGAACAAGATTAGCCAAAACAAAAACCGCAGTTTAACATTTGGCAATGTCAATTGGACCTTGGCTCACCCGTTTTCATTTACCTGCTGCGACGGCAATGTCGATTTGTTCATGGAAGTATTAGCTCCGAGGTAGTTTCCCAGGTAGCAAACCTACATTGGTCCCAAATGCGTTTAGTTCGGGCCACCTGGGCATGGCCCATCTCATATTTATCCCATATGGGTCACAGATGAGTTGGCCCGTATTGGACTGCAAATGGGTTGAACCATATGGATATCAAGTGGGAAAAACATGGGGAAAATCTGGGCCGCTACATGCGGGCATATGTGGACTGGCCTATATTGGTACCATATGGGAGAAATCTGGATTGCTGCAAGTGGGCATTTACTGGCCTGGCCTATATGGGTACCACATTTGAAAAAGCTGGGTCACTGCATAAGAACATTTAATGGGCTGGGATATATGGGTAGCATGTGTAAAAAGCTGGATCACTGCAAATGGCCATTTACTGAGCTGGCCTATATGGGCACCATATGGGGAACAATTGAGCCACTGTATGTGGGCATTTCCTGGAATGGCCTATAAGGGTACCATTTAGGTAAAATCTGGGTTGCTGCAAGTGGGCATTTACTGGGCTAGCCTATATGATTATCATACTTGTAAAAGCTGGACCACTGCATTGTAGTATGGAGTGGCTTGACTTTCCAATGTCAGTGAAATATGAGACTAAAGCCATGCCATGTAATGATGATGTTGGGTAGCCAATAATTGAAAAACCAGACAAAGCTCTACAATATCTATTCCATACTCACATTAATGTTACACACATATGTTGGAATCAGTACAGACCTATGTCCATATATTTCAACCATAGAGCGGGATAGGTCCTGCTCCCCGATTTCAACATAAAGATGCATCATGGATGCAATCTGTGACATCTTCCAACCAGAATTTCAGCAGCTTTAAAAATGAACTCAGTATCTGACTGAATTTATATATATATATATATATTTCTATAGATTGGGATTTAGGCGAAATATGGTATGAAAAAACGCGACTGTTGGGAGA
>WURT03000030.1:427612-438129 GCA_009936505.3 Holothuria glaberrima
TCCCGAATTTTTTGTGTCTAATTCCCGGTCCATGTGCCATATTCCTAAGATATTGAAAAAAATCCCTAGCAACGCTGAAAGTGACCTTCAGATGATTGCACTCCGTTCACTTCCTGGTATAGGCCAACATAGAATGTGCATTGAATGAACATAGCCTAACAATCGTTCGAACTGCGTCATTACGAAGCAAGCTTCCTGGACAAAAATGCCGGAGACATAAATTTGCAGTGAAAATACCCATTCAGTGCAGAGTACACCAGTTACCATGTATCAAATATCTAAAACTAACAGTCCAAGCTAACAGATTTTGAAAAGATGCCCAGCATGCTACCTTTTGAGCGATTTATTTTTTATCAAAATGGCGACCACTCCCAGGCCGTTGCTCATGCTGTAACGTGTTAGCTTGTGTGGCGGGTCTCCACTATGTTAAAGTGTTCAATTACTAAATACAAACGAACGATTAATTAAACTGCGATGGTGCCTTGGATTAGTACTGAAAAGCTTTTTAACCTACGAACATTTTTCAAAAATTTGAAAAAATAAAAACGTTTGTTTAATACGGAAAGGATTTACAATTGCGCAAGAATATTTCCGTACACGAGGAAAAATGCTGACGGAAGGTAGGACAGCATCTGGAACGTCACAGATTTTTTTCTTTTTTTTTTTTCAACTTTGAAATTTGTTCTAATGAGAAAGGGTTTTCGACGATCCTCCCATATTTTTATAAAATACTCATGAATGAAGTTTTACGCTAACTGATGTAATTTTCAAGGGTCACGGAATTTATTTATTTATTTTATATTTTTTTTTGCCGTACGAACATTTTTTTTCGAAAATTTGAAAAAATAAAAAAATCGTTCGTTACCGAAAGGATTTGGAAATGCGCAAGAATATTTCCGAACGTGAGGAAAGATTCTCGACAGAAGGTAGGACGTACAACATTTGGAACGTTTGAAAAAGAAAATATCCGAACGTGCGGAAATATTTTCGATAGAACGTTCAAAACCATTTTGGAACGTACCGTACCAAACTTACAGAATTTTATTCATAGGCTCAATTGCAAAGAGAATTTCGAAAGTTAATGGCGGCCCTACCTTTTTTTTCTTTTTATATATTGAAGACTCAAGAAGTTCCAGGTTAAGTAATGTAATGTAAAAGATTTACAAACGTGGGAAGAGGTTCGAATGTAGATGGCAGCCCTCTTCTCTTTGGTTGTCCAATCCCCCCCCCACCCCTATGGTGCACAAACCAACACGGAGATGCTGTATGAAAACCGACTACAGTATATCTGTGCAGCACAGGGAGTAGCTTTTTAACTACCCTCCTGAACAACATTGAACTCAGCAATTCAGTTCTGAGTATTGATTTACGGATTAATGAGACTTGAAATACGTAGCAATAGCCCATGGTATACCGGTAACCAGGAACTGATGGGGTGGACTTTTAATCCCCACAACTTGACAATGAACCATCCCTCTCATGCAAGGATATGCCTGCAGTTAAGTTGGTAGCTAGACGAGCTTACGGTCACAGTCCATAATTTCAGTGAATAGGTCTGCAGGCCGGTGAGCAGTCTATTATTTAATTACCGTTGATCCCTTGAAAGGCATGAAATTATGCAATATAGCCTATAGCTATATCTGTAAAAAGGGAGAAATAAACTAGCCTATACGTACATAGATCTTTTATCTTTAGTACACCCCTGCCTCGTTAACCTCTGGGCACTAGTCGAAAAGAGAAGGCGAATCTCGCCGGTGTTCATCCACGCACTCTCTGGTATAGGGTTGTTAATGAGCCAATTGGCTTCCTGACCCTCAAACGTTAAACTTAAACTTATTGCTCATTGGTTGTATGGCACGCTCCAGTAAATTCCTTCCCTTTGTTGTGATCAGCTTTCCAACACAACATAACGGCTCAAAAGACGATCGATCGAGAAGCTGTTGCCATTGTAACTTTTTTCATATTAGTGAACAGACGTCTGAGATCGAGAGTAAAATTAATCATTGAAGCACAGGGATAGACTTAACAGCTTATCATTGCACACATTGGACTACTTCATTGCGCCTACATCTATTTTTATACTAGCCTAACTGTACTGGTGCACTACAAGACTATTCATTGGCAAGGTGGGTGAGACACGTAACGCCACGTTTAGTTAATGCATTACGGGACCTCTCGCTAAAACTTGAAACGTTCGACGA
The DNA here is from genome assembly GCA_009936505.3 of Holothuria glaberrima. Taxonomy (NCBI): domain Eukaryota; kingdom Metazoa; phylum Echinodermata; class Holothuroidea; order Aspidochirotida; family Holothuriidae; genus Holothuria; species Holothuria glaberrima. Next base: position 429,814 of record WURT03000030.1, read on the forward strand.
TACAGGGCAGTCCACGTACACTTTCCCATGTACACTTTAGTAAAGTGTAAAGTTTACGTACACGGGCGTTAATTCTTGCAAAACAACACGCACTGTTGGATTGATGAAAATTTCATGGAAGGATATCGGCAGTGGGTAGGATATTTCAATGCCTCTTTCGTGAGCAATGTAACTGAAGTCTGCTCAGTTTGCAGACTGCATCTAATTTAGTGCTTCAGGGTTAGTTGCAGTACGGTTGCGTTGGCTGTTGTGTAGCCTAAAATGTAGTTTCGTGTTGTGTTTGTACTAGTCAGGTCCGAGTTTCGTCCCGTTTTTTAATTTCGTTCATGTCCGGTACCAAGCACATAAAAGTAAATGCTGCTACAAGTAAGAAAGCGAAAACTTTGCTCTGTACACATTCTGGTGAGTAAAAGCCGCCCGCCTAGTTAACGATGGGTACCATACATAGGCTAGCACTGTCACTTGATCTTCCAGATAAACACGGCAGCCAAAGCCTTCCCGAATTGTTTCTTTGTTAACTATTGATTTTTGCTTCCTGAAGAGTAACTTTCACACCTTTATAACAGTAATAACACATAAAGCAAGGCTAGTTAAATCCTTCTTTTGTTGTCGTTCCGCTACTTTCAAATCAGTGCAACTTGGTGGATTAGTGAACAAAGGTGTGGCGGATTAGTGAACAATGGTGTAAAGTAAATGAGAACGAAAATGGACGCAAACAAACGCTGATGAACGGACGAACGCTTGTGAACGCATGGATGCACCAGAACGAATCTGAACTCGTTTGAACGATTATTTTGGACGTTTCCCCTTAGTAGCACAAGGAAAAGTTTTTTAGCGAATTCTGGAATGATGGGAAAAATTAACCACAACGTAAGAGGAAGAATTCTAAAATACCGACGACATGGCAAAAGTGTTAATGAAATAGTAGAACTTCTTTCTTCAGATGGAATTTCAGTGTCCAGATCAGGTGTATATTTGTTTTTAAAAAGGTACAACTTAAGCAAATCTATTTTGGACAGAACTGGTCGAGGTCGGAAACCGAATTTTTCTACAACGCATATGGACATAATCAACCAAGTTTTAACTGAAAACAATGAAAAGACATCTGTAGACCTTCAAAAAGCGATTCAACTTCAGACTGGAGAAATTTTTCCACTTTCGACTATTAAGAGATATCGGAAAAGGCCAGGTTGGGTAAAGACGAAGTCCGGTTACTGCCAATTACTGTAATTCGACAGGCCAATCAGGCAAATCGACTGGACTTTGCGATTCGGTGTATTTTGAACAAGGAATCCTTCAACAATGATATATTTTCTGACGAATCATCAATCGAACTGGACTGTCACGCGAAAATGGTTTTCTGGAAACCGCCCCTAGCAGAGACAAGCGAAATTTATGCGGACTCCGTCAGAAATCTTCTCAAACCGAAGGCAAAGCACCCTGTAAAACTGCATGTATGGGCAGGGATTTCCAAGAGAGGAAAGACAGACATTTGTATTTTTGATGGGATCATGAAGACTGACTTTTATACTACAATTATTGACAAGGCACATGTGCCATTTATTAAAAAAGCATTTAAGGAAGGAGAAACATGCAGATTTCAGCAAGACAATGACCCTAAGCATACTAGTAATTTAGTCAAGAAACACTTCCATGACAATTCAATTAACTGGTGGAGAACACCGGCTGAGTCCCCAGACCTCAACCCCATCGAAAATGTCTGGCACAAGCTAAAACATCCTCTTTGAAAGGTTTTTAAAACTTTTCATTTCAACTGTAAAGTAGGCATATATGGCAATACATGATAGGCCCATGACCAGTAAAATCCAGTTTCTTGAACTGACTTTTTCATTTCACCAAACAGGTACTGTAAGCCTATCAAGCAGAAATTTAAGTAATACCCTTGAAGCTTTAAGTTGTACAAAACACCATGGTAATTTCAACAGAAATGAACGAAAGTTGTTTTCTAAACCCACGGTATGAGGAGTGGGGACGAACCCCCTTAAAAAATTTTGCTGCCCCCAAAAATATTTCGCTTTCCTAAAAAATTTGGGGCAAACACAAAGTTACTGGGCCTATTGTCTTCACATATCTCTTCCCCTGAACAATACCCCTCCACACACACACACGTACACACACACACACACACACACACACAATGGGTCTGCGTTGTACTGTCAAAAGGTTACCACTTCTCCAAAACGCAGGCTATATGCATGGCCGAGAAGTAATTTCTATAATACTTTGAACAAAAATCTTACCAGCTTGGTATCAAAACTTGCTACGATGAGATTTCTTCCTTGGAGACTCGAGAGTTTGTACAGTGTAAACGCTTAGATTAGATAAGTATGTACACGAAATAAGTCAAGACATGTTAAGATATCACATAACTTTAGAACAAAAAAAAAATTGTAAGGACACATTACTGAAGTAAGCATCTTACGAAAATAATGCGCCAGGCTTTTTAAGAGTCTTTTATGCATGCCTCATTTATTTTCTGAAATGTGCATCACCTGTATAATTTTGGATGTCTTTTCATGCTTTTCTTCACCACATGTACACCTAAAGTATAGAATGTAGGCCTTTGCCTAGTCTTGCCTGTAGAGTGATCATCAATTCTAATTTTAGGGGGTCCGGAATTTAACGAAGTGAGGGGGAGGGAGAGACCGGCACATTCATTAGGGTCAGGGAGAAGCCCCTCTTAAGAGCACCTATAATGTGCGCCAAAAGCGGGGGTCCAGCTGGGGGTCTCCCTCAGAAAGTTTTTTAAAAAAGAGGGCTACGTGATTTCCCCGATTCTCTGAGGACCTCAGATGCTATCATCACAGTGTCTTAATAACCGAAGAAACTGCATGCTTACACCGTGCTGGGACTAATCCAGGTGGGGGTCTCCTTCCATAAGAAAGTTGTAATAATTAGCAATGTGTGGTCAAGCCTTTGTTCCTAATACCCCACCCCCCCCCCATACTCGATCAACCTGTCACTGAAGTGGATGTGCAGCCACCGGCGTAGGAAGCTGTTCAAGACTGGGGGGCTGAACCTTGTTTCGGATCACCATCCTGGGGGAGGGGTCTATTTTTTAATATTTGAGGGTCTTAAATGCAATCTGGTGCATCATTTTGGACAAGTGTTACAGTAAATTACTGCACATTTTTGACATTTTTTAGTCCTTTGGAAATTTTTTTGATATTTGAGGGTCCTTAGATGCAATTTGGTGAGTAATTTTGGACAAATTCTAAGGTAAATTACTGCACATTTTTTACACTTCTCAGTCCTTTGGAAAATTTTTTGATATTTGAGGGTCCTTAGATGCAATTTGGGCCATCATTTTGGACAAATTCTGAGGTCAATTACTGCACATTTTTGACATTTTTTAGTCCTTTTGAAATTTTTTTGATATTTGAGGGTCCTTAGATGCAATTTGGGCCATCATTTTGGACAAATTCTGAGCTATATTACTGTAAATTTTTGACATTTCTTACAGAAGAGACAAATAACGGGTTTCCGTGCTTTGAAAGTGGGGGGGCTAAAGCATACTTCCGCCCCCACAAATTTCCCTGGCGGGGTTGGAGCCCTCCAGCCCCCCCTTCCTACGCTCTTGTGTGCAGCAAAAATATACTGCTTTCCAAGAAAGTTTATTTGTATCAGCAGTGGGCTTCTTAAAATAAATTAAAACAATATGCAGCAGTAGCTTACACCCCGCATCCACTTTAGAAACCCTGTGACCTACGCTCTTCACATGCAGATGTTATGAACGTTTTCCATGGCAGTGGGGGATCCAGATGGGGCTTTTGGGGTTTAAAGTACACCCCATGAGGTGAATTGTCTTTTAAACAGTGGTTCACATCCCCATTGTAGAGTGAAACCCCCTAGTAGCCCCCTTCCATGAAATCCCGTATCTGTCCCTGCATTGCTAGTCTGTTACGCCCATGCTTCCGATGCATGCCTGCTCCATAATGTATATCCCCACTTCAAACATAGGCGCACATCCCAAGGGGGTATACCCCCATTTGCCCCCATTGACTTTAGAATTTCCCCATGGTAAATTTTGCTTCAAGGGCACTTAACCCCCCCCCCCCCACACACACACACAGTTTTTGCGAGGCACCCAAATAGCCGCTACTGCCCAATTGAAAAAAAATCAACAGGAGGGGACAGGTGAATGATTAGTAGCATGTATTTATAGCCCTGCCGCCTCAACACAAGCTACCGTTACCTTAGTGTTGAAATATTCAGTTACAGTAACAGGTATTTGACTACTTTTTCCATCTAGGAACTACAGCCGAGGACAAAAGATGAGTTGAAGCAGGGTATTTTGGACTTCTGGAGTACTAAAATGACCACCGAGAAATGCCAACGATACATTAATCATCTTGCAAAAGTTGTCCCTATGGTGATTAAGGGAAAAGGTTGGGCAACTGGATATTGACTTCCTGGCATATTACAAGTAGCCATGCATTATTACGAACCAATACAGTAAAGACGACAATGTATATAAACATTGCCCATCGCACTTGCAATCTTTTGCGAACTTGAACATCAAAGGTTTCTTACAACAAATAAGTGACATTCATAGACTTACAGCTAAAGAAATTTGTTTGAACATGAAAGGGTTATGATTTCTAAAGCTTTGCTGTTGAGAACCCACGCCATTCCCCAGATGATGGATGACTTTCTTTTTCTGTCCAGTTTCTTTTGTGAAGAATTTCACTAGTTAAGGAACTTCACAGGATTAGTGAGAGTGTAAGAGATCAGCCCCATCAATATCTAAGGACCGTCTCCTTTGTCTGTATGAAATGTAACAAAGAGATAAAAGAGTACCGGCCTGCTACATCAGACAACTAATGGGATAATTGACTTAAACCTGGGCCTAAAAGTGGTAAAGGAGTGTCAATTCTAGAACTTGACATGATAGAGGAAACAATGCCACAGTCTCTTACAGCTTTTTTGCAGACAAGTGTTTTACTGTTGCGAACTCTTGAACTGAGTAAAGTTTTACACGTGTACATGACGAATCGGAAGGTACAGGCGGTGGATCCGTCCAGCGGTGTCTGGCTGTTGCGAAAGGTGTGTAATGAAAGTGTTGTGGATGAAACTGTTCTTGTAAAATGGCAGGATTATAATGAAAAAACTGCTGTAGCACTGTTTAAGACTAGACACCCGAGCCCAAGAGGAAGTTATCGGTAGAGAACAGACATTGGCCTCATTTCAAGCACCCGTCAAAACTGCAAAGGGGCAACATTGTAGAGATAAACGTGACCAAAACTCCTCTTGAAAACTCCCTCAACATGGAAGAGAATGATCCTTTCCGAGGCGAGGTAAGTGTTTCAAACGATAGGCAAACTACCGTGCACAATTCACCACAATGATTAAGTAAAAAAACCAAACCCAGTCTTTCGCAACATTGCGACATAACCATATGTGAACTTGAATTAATAGTGAGGGATATATATGCCGCTTAAGTGCAGTGCTAGTGCATTGAAAACAGTACAGGTCGGATCGTCTGATATGTAACGCTAGATCTTTCAGCAGGGGAACAAATGCCGAAAGAGATGAGGCGACTTTTGCAAGGGTATTGTCATAGAAAAATTGTCGTATTGCATTACATGTAAAAGGTCAGATTCTTTACCGTCGACATTGTTCTTGCCTTTGATTCGCAAAGATCTTCCCACTTGACTGTAGCAATCCATAATTTACCTGGCTTACCCCCTAGCCTCATGTGTACTGACGTAAGACCGGTTAAGCTTGTATCGTAGGCCTAGGCCCTAGTCTATGTTAGGCTCTCAGCGCTTACCCTCTTAGCCTACAGCCAAAATTTTGTAGAGGTAAATATGCTACATCATCATGTTATGCGGAAGGCCTCTCGTTACTACTTTTTCGGTGTTGGTGTTTTTTCTTTTTTTTTTTTGGGGGGGGGGGTTAATTAGATGTGGTTTTACGGCTTAGGTTGTAACCAATTGGTTTAAATCGGGCGAGGGCCGAGGGGGGGGGGTAAGCCGTCATGAGAGTGGTGTTGGGTTCCAATAACCTGCTCCACAGGGTTAAGATCAACCCGGAATCATGAAATTGCAATTTTTATTGTTACAGTATATAGGCCTAAAGTTAAGCACTATGTGGAAAAACAGTTTTCTCAAATTTAGTGTAAAAAGTTTTGACCAGAAAAGATACCCATCCTGTCCGTATATATAACCCAATCCATGCTTAGCAACATGTTAGAGAACACATGAAACATTTTTAAACAAAAAGTGCTGCTAATTCGCATTGCAGCTCTCTTGTTTAAGGAGACAACTGTAACTTCTACAGTGTACATCAGGTTCTTGGTGTACATAGGCCATAGCCTACACTATAATTTACATGAAAGGCAACTGATAAAATTGTAAGCCACTTTGGGAAAAAATGTTGCTTACAGGGGAAAAATTAATGGTTGCAAATATATATATTTCTCTAATTCCCACCTTAGGGCGAAAGAAGTTGTTGAAAAGTCGACCATAGCTGAAAGAATATAGCGATTTATATTACTTTTTGAAGTGCCTTTTTCATCTGGTTTTTGCGAGCCTTTACCATGTTCTGGGAAAATTTGGTAACTGAATTTTTAATAGTTTAAGGAATACGGCACAAGAGTTTTTGTTAAATTGTTGGCAATTGGTACGTAGTCACAAAGCAGACAACCATCTTGTACTGCAAGACCATAACTAAGCAGACTTTGTATAGTACTGAGGCTGCACCAAGTAAGGTGCCCTACTAAAGTTACTAAAAATTTTAGCCTACTATGAGCCTATGCAAATATGTATATTTTATACTTTTACAGTGTGTTCACTTTCCCTGGACAATTTATGGAAGTGTTCTTCAACTTACTTGTAACTAATAACACATGCAAACTGCAAGTTTTGGCATAGACGATTAATACTGATTTGAAATTTCAACTTAAGTGCTGTTAAAACTTCGTTGCTTTCAGAAGTTCATATAAGGGCAGAATATGAACTTAAGAGATTTTTTTTTTTTTTTTTTTCGAAGTGCTGTTAAAATTTGGTTGCTTTCAGAAATTCACATAAGGGTAAAATTGTTTAGCTTCCAGTCTTTTATGACAAAATTTTTTTTCTTTTTTATTGTGCATCCATTTTATGGAGGTGCCCGCCCATGACAGCACAGTCTTGTCTGAGCGTAAAACACTTCATATGCTATAGCATGTCGTATTTTAAACTATCAGAGTTCAATAGGCAAATGAAAAAGTACTTGCCCTAAATGTTTGTTAAGCCTAACAAAGATTTTTGACGGGCACGTTGATGTCAAAGATCCCTTACAGTTGATTTTGTACATGAGCATTTGCATACCCTTGATACTGAGTTATAGAACTTCCCTTCTGTTCGATTGTGCTCACACAATTGACAACTCAAAATTTGATCAGTTGGAATTACCTTATGTCACTTATTCCCATAGATAACCACTTCCTGTGGTCAGCTTCTGAAGTATGAAGCTTTAAGTGAAGGCAGGGTGTACAGTCTCTCACCATAAGAAGTGGCAGAAGCAGGCCTTGCTTTACCAACAGTTGCCCCTCCGTCAACAGTAGTGCTACACAGCACTTCCATAGAGGTAGGGCAGTTATTTACTGGACCAAACCATGCTTTTTTTGCAGGTATTTCTTGGGTGGGGGGTAGACCAATCAGTGGAGCGGTTTAAATGAAGAGGGTCGCCTCCCCTTTGCAATATTTTTGTTAATATGTATGTATAAAGAGGATGTTACTGTACAGTATGTGTTTTAGGGGGGGATACGTGTCTGCTTTAACAAAGTAGTTAAAAGTATACCTAACGAAAAAATTTTCAAAAAATTATGTTTCAAAGCTAAAAATGAATTCAAATGGTAAAACTCCCACCGCCACAGAACATTCCTGAGCAGAGACACAAAATGTTAAAGCTTATTCCCTCAATTTAAAATGGTAGATTGTGCAATAATTTGTGATGTCATTCTTGTACTACTCAAATTATTTTCGTTTGTTTCGAAAGCCGTTGCACCTTGTCCCAAAATGTGATCACTGTCTGTCTTACTGTTATGTGGTGACTTGACTATACAAGCCCTCTTCATACAACATGCTGTGCAAAAAACAGAAGATTATTGCACAATTGACTTTTTCAAGTTAAGTTAATATCTGCTTGTATCTGGTTATTTGCTTATTAGTGGTATTTGCAGAACTTGACAAGCAGGGTGTACATGCTAAAATTTTTGATACACTGGAATAAAAAAAAGTAGTGATGCAGGGATGTGCCCAAGATTTTCATGCCATGCACATTGTATGGCCATTATGCGGGAGGGATCTACAG
>WURT03000030.1:463106-476078 GCA_009936505.3 Holothuria glaberrima
ATAAGCAATGGAGAAAGGGAAAACAAGCCAGTGAGCCACAACTGGAAAAAAGGCTGTGGCCGGCTCGACTTGAACCAGTTGGTTGAGAACTAGGCTGTTAAACCTCATCTAACTAACTAACTGACAGGTTTTCCTTGCGAGTTCTTTTTATTCAGAGTGGCATTTCACTTTGGACATTGCCTAATGTGTTACTGTACGTATATATGTACAGATCTACACTACAAACCTAAGGCTGCATTTGTGAAGGGTTATCCCCATGAATTCCTACTAGTGCATAGGAGAACAAAGCCAATCGCTTTCTGATATTTTTGAGTTTAAACTGTTCAATATTTTATCTGTTTTCTTTCTTGTTGCTGAGTATAGTTTGCTTGTCAAAGGTTCTCACATTAAACCCAGTATTGAAGAGCATGTTTACATATAAAGTACTGTAGTGTTACGAGAGAGTAGCACAAGCTCAATATTCCACCACAAATTCCATGGTTGCAAAAGTGGTTACACTTGGGACTAGGGCCTACCTTATTTTGAGCAGGACAACCAAATTTTACAATATGGTAGTTCTTCGGACAACCATTGCTAATTCCTTAAAGTGTACCTTAAGTCAGAAATTTCAAAATTAATGTCACAAAACTTAAAAAATGAAGTCAAATGGGATATTCCTGAGCTGAGGTATAAAATGTTGGAACTTATTTGCTCAATTTAAAATAATACATTGTGCAATAATTTGTGATACCATTCTTGTTCTACTCAAATTACTTTTGTTTTTCTTTGCTTTTTCAAATACCATTGCACCTTGTCCCAAAATATGATCACTGTCTTACTCTTATAGGGTGACTTGACTATACAAGTGATCTCCATACAACGTGTTAAGCAAGAAAACAGTATGGTAACCCTTTCAAGGTTATATAAACATTTCAATTTCAAAATGAAATAAAAGCAGGTAATGTGAGTTGTACAAGAAGGACATCTGAGATTATTGTGCAATTGAGTTTCAAATTAAGTGAATATCTTTCACCATTTAATATCTCTGCAATGGAATAAGCTACAGTATGAAGATTGGAGTTTGATGAATTGGACTTACTTCCCAACCTCTTAAATATATATTCTTGTAAATCTAGACTTTAGGTACACTTTAAAATTAAACACTGACTTGACATATTTCATTTAATACCAGAAATATTGCAACCATTTCAAAGAAAAAAAAAAATATCAAAACAAAACAAGATTCCATTAAGAAATGACATCGTTCCAATATTCTGATTCACTATAACTCGGCTAACCCTTCCTTTTGTACAGTACATCGCAAAGCTGATTCAACGAGAGGATTCCAAGTATAATTACATTATTGGCAGCCTGTGAGTGATACCAGGCTGAGGAGCAATTACAAGTAGGCTATCACACAAAAAATCTATTACGAGAGAATTCCCTGTTCTAATTGTCTGTTGACTTCACACATAAGGATGCGCATGATTTGATTGGCTAGTGTGAGTCAAAGCTGCAAACCTTCGTAACAGGTCTGAATATGTACATGCACTGTACCCGAGGCAGCTATAGTATCTGGTACCTTACTGGAAAGTCCAACAGTTTTCATGCAGATCTGTTGTGTATGGAACTAGCCTATATGCACCACGCTTGTTAGCATATGGTGTGATCGTCAAATTGTACAAACTTTGTTGTAATGGCATGGAACACAATGATGTTATTGTGGTGTATCACTAATGTTAGCCTACACCCTATCCTATGCCAAATACACAGTATGCCTGCAGTACTTAACAAACAATAATGCACCATTAGGCCTAGGCCTATTCTTTCTAAGACCGGGATGTAAATACTGTAAATTAGCATGGTGTGGTCCCTGATTTCATAGCATAATTTGGTGTAGTTCTGTGGGGTACAGCATACAAACTTTTCACTGTGGGTATTCTGGTACAAGACTTCAGGAAGTTCAGGCCAAGGACTACAATAGTACAAGTCTGCTGCACAGGCTGGTTGGCTCCAGGTGTGTATGATGGGACCCCTGTACGATGTTTTACCTTGTGGATCATGCCACTTTCTTTTCGGAGGATGGTAACAGGCATGCAGAGATTTTAAGAATTTGCAAATTCCAACTCCAAGTTATGATTTAGGCTAGGCCTATAGAAAGGGGGTCTAGCCTACAGGCTAATGCAAAATTGAGGATGACCTTCCATTATCTGGACCAAAACTACAGAAAAATATCCAGCACATTAATTCCTCCTGTATTTCTAAAATCCCCCACAAAAATTCAGGTAGGGTGCTAAATCCCCATCACTTTTTTGGTACTAGTGTAAACACTGTATAGTCGCGATACATAATGTTGCGCACCCCTAAAAATAACACATAAACCCCATCACTACACATTTTTATGGAGAATTTCAAAGAGCTTAACATACAGTGTTTCATTTTCAGTCACATGAAACAAATTCAGAATAAATGTAGCAAAACGATGACCCTTTGTCATGAACTTCTCAAGCGTTTCTCGACATGTGCTTAAAAATGGGCATGGACAAAACCTGTGAGAAGTTTATTCCACATTTTGGGGGCATTAAGCGACAAATGCGGGAACCATTTGCTGCACAATCACAATTATTTTTGTCGTAGAATCAGTCTGTCATATCTAGTGACACTGGGGAGGTGTCAACAGTTCATTTTCGAAGTATTTCATTTCAGCATGCAACATTAGTCACTCTCTGGATTCAAAGTCCCATGAAGGTACCCTTAACAAACCTGCCAATATTTCACCAATTTTTTGCATCTCAGGAGAAATCGGTTACGCAAGTTATAGAAAAGAGTTGCCAAAATCAAGTTGCATAGCGGACTTCATTTATTTTGCTGTTTTGACTCTGCAACACGGAATTTACTCACTAAGTGCGCAACATTCCAACCCACCATGCTACTGTAGGCGTTAGTGTAACTGTAACGTTAGGTTAGGCCTAAGTTACCATTAAGCTCCAACACTGTACGTGCTGCACTACAGACTAACGTTGTGTAGCTATAATTTTAATAATACTAGGCTAGCCTACCACCGCTTTGGCGATCAAAAATACAGATTCTTGGCTAGCCAACGTCATATCAGGATCGGTCTTCATGATCACTTTAATTCTAGTCAAAGGGAACTTCGAAGATTTTTCATTTTTAGAGGCAGTCTGGTCCTTCTCAACCACTACTGGAGTTACTGCTTCCTCTTGACTTTCCCGCGACATGTTGGTAGCCATTTTTTGTCAATGTGTACTTCCGGTTCGACGGTAGTGTAGAAAGATAAAACTTCTTCGGTCTCTGCTCTGACATGCAAAAAGTTAATAGTCGAGTCCACTCTTTGTTTGTCTAAATCAGTCGTAGGCGAACTGGCCGTTGTGGCAATGTGGCATTCGCCACATGGGCTGCTCAGTTCATTATTTTTCAGAAATGTCTAGACTCCAGCTTCGTTCCTGCTAACTGACGGGCTGCTAATGTTACTCCCAGTGGCGTAGCTACAGGGGGACAGAGGGGGCGTCGCCCCCCTGGCTCGGAAATTGAAAAATTAGGAAATTTTTAAATCTCCGAAACATAGCAAAACGTTATAAAATTTCCGATAAAATTCTATAAATAAAATATAGCAAAATGTAGTGAAATATAACAATTCGGCTTCTAAAAAACCTTACATTTAGGAAATTATAGCAAAATGTAATAAAATATATCAACGTTTTCTTAGCCTGACTACGCTCGGCATCTAACAGAACTTATGTACGGCAAAATATAGCAAAATGTAATGAAATGTATAAAATTTTTCTTTGCCTCGCTGCGATCGGCATCTGATAAAGCTTATATTTAGCAAATTATATAAAAAAGGTAGTAAAATATATAATATTTTTCTCTGTCTCTATACGCTCGGCATCTAATAATTCTTATGTATGGCAAAATATAGCAAAATGTAGTGGAATATATCAAAATTTTCTTTTCCTCACGTACGCTCAGCATGTAATGAAACTTAAGTGGTTAATAGAATTTATTTCTATAAGACATTATATGGTTATTATTTATAAATATCGTATTTTTTTCCTTCTCTGTGAAGGTAATGTGTGAATACAATTTTTAAGATTTTGGTCACTTTATTAGGCCTAAATAATTTATACTATGACCTGCACTTTACGGATCACAATAAATTGTCAAGAATTCCTTGATACTAGACTTGACAAATATCTTTAATTATTGACTTGGAAAACGTTTTAAAGATAAATATCTTCACGACATAAAAAATAAGAAAAAACCATTAAGTTAATACAACACAATTGGGTAAATAAATGGATTTGGAGGCTTCAATTTCAAATAGAAGTAAAACAAAAAAAAAAAAAAAAAAAGGAAAAGAAAAAAAAAATCGCGCCTCGCTTCGCTCTGCGATTATTTCAAACTTATACGTCCCTGCAAAGCCTTAGTTGTAAAATGAGCTCAGGGCCTACATTCACAATTGTTTGTGTAGTACGTATTACATAAATGCATATCCATATGTATAATACTGTGTAGGTGTGATATGCTTTGGGAAATGTAAACCATTCAACTTGAGTTGTAGTAGAAGAAAAAATTCGGAAATTCGGATGAAAATTCGGATGAAAATTCGGAAATTTTTGGGTCTTGCCCCCCGGAAAAAATCCCAGCTACGCCACTGGTTACTCCTATTATTAAGAAAGGGGATCGGAGCTTACCTTGCAATTATATAAAGGCCTGTTAGTTTAACCAGTGTAGTACGTAAAGTCATGGAGTCTGTGGTCAAGGATTATGTGCTTAAGTATCTTTTAAGTAATGGTTTACTAAATCTGTCTCAGCATGTTTCCCTGCCTATTAGGTCTTGCATTACTAATTTACTGAGCTTTCTTGAGGATGTTTCTCTGTCTCTTGATTCTGGTCATAGTTTGATGTCCTCTACCTTGATTTTCAAAAGGCATTTGATAAAGTACCATTAAGTAGCCAGGCGGGTATTCAGGGGGGCATTGGGGGCACGTACCCCCAGGTAGAAGGGGAGGCTGGAGAAAAAATGAGAGAGGAAAGAAAGGAGAAGGTAAAGGAAAAGAGAGAGGAAAGAAGAGGAATACCGAAGGAGAGGCGAGAAGGAAAAGAGAAAAAGGAAGAAAAGAAGGAAGGAAGAGTGGGAAACTAAAAAGGGTGAGGGAACAGAAATGACGCGTTTGGTGATATGGTAGCAGCGGCGTGGCTTGTTGCGTTACTGAACTGCTTCTGGATGTTCCCGACTAGCTTATTCAGCCTGCCAACTGATTCGTAGAGGATACAATCGTCATCAATCCGTGTGATGTGAGCCTCAGTTTCCCCTTTTGAGAAGTCCCGGTGGGAGATGGACATTTTTCGGGGGGAGGGTTGTTTCCACAATAAATGGGGGAGGGTTGTTTCCAGAATAAATGTAAAAATAAGATCCCCTTCGTCATCCCTCACACTACCGTTCGCCTTTTTCACTCCACGCTATTCTGCACGATTCTGGCTGACAAAAATCGACTTCATGCCAAATCCTCACGAATTTGAAACGACGAATCTGACATTTTCTAAACTGGAGAATGGCTGATACATTTAGGGTTATATGTGGACAGTGGCGCCGGTACGGGGGCACGGGGCGCGAGCCCGAACCGAAAAATTCGAAACTATTTTCAAATGATCACAAAAGGCATTTAAGCTATTGCTTTCTGTAGGGTGTAGAGTGAGGTGTATTTCCGACCGAATGATGGATCTATTGTAATCGTTTTTTTATCACAAACGTTTCTCAAACTATCAGAATTTTTGCAAATCCTTCTCAAACTATCAAAATTTTCTCGCGCTCCCCGCGCTTCAAACCTTTTCACAATGTTGTTCTTATTATCAATATCTTCGGATATCAACTCCCAGAGAAGCACAGCAGCAAAACTCCAAAGCTGTTTCCGAATAACCAGGTAAAAGACTGGCTTTTTGAGTGGCATGTATGTTTGTTCGGCAATTGAAAGTATCTCGATGCAGATTCTGAATGCCAGTTTTGTCATGGAAATCTTATTTAACAAAAACTTCGGCGCGCTTCGCACGCATACGTCACGGTTTGCATTCTGTCTCATGACCACTATGAAGGTTATAATACATGGTACCGGTACTATTCTAATCACAACAATTTAAAAAAAACGGAGATTCATCTCCAAACATCTGTAGGGGTCTTGCATCAATATGGGCAGGGAGTTGTTAGGGAACTCCCTGGTCAAAGAATGTTTCTGTGGACTCCACGCACGTATATTGGCGTAAAAACCCATCCCAAATAGAAGGCAGTAAAGTAGCCAATAAAGAGGGGGTGGGCTTCAGGAAGTTTGTTGACAACATATTCTCCTCTTAGACAGCATAGTCTCCTTTTAGACAGCATAGTCTCCTCTGTCACTTAACCAAAAATTAGAATTCACTAAATTATGGACATTTTTTATTCAGATAAGATCAACTCCAAAAATATCCCAAAGATAGCACCATTTTGCATCTAATCAACCTTAAATTAACAGAAATTTCTCAATGGGGATGAGAGACAAACCCCTCCCCTTAGATCCCTCCCCAGGGCAGCACCTATCTGTAGTGGCAACAGAAGGATCCTCATTGTTGTACACAAAAGCAGGGCACATACAAAAAGTGCAATTTACGCAAACATGGGAGTCTAACTGAGGTAGCAATCAGTGTCTCCCCCAGTCACCAGTCTGCCGGCACTGTGTGTAGATATAAATGCGATCTTTTAAATCCCGAGTCCTCAAGCATATGAATAAACATGAACTGTGACGAATTATTTCCCAAAATTTGAGCCTAAATTGACCCGTAGCATGCATTCAGTTTAGTTCCATTCATGAGTAATAAATTATGTATATAACTGGGTGAATTCATTAGCAGACAGTGTACCATGGTGTGTACTCACAGTCTATCTCTCTTGCAATACAGGCACTCTCCACATGGAGATTTCATTCTAATTCCCATGAGAATAAAACGATTTTAAGTCATCATCTTTCCAGATTTCCTGTCTGTGGGATTTTTTCTATGCACTAAAATAGATCGGCTTTTGATATAAATGACTTAGACCCCTCACCCAGGACGACCCTCTTTAACCCAACCACAAAATTAGAATTCACTAAATTATGAACATTTTCCAGCCATATATGATCAGTTCAAGTAATGCAAAAGGGACAGCACCATTTTGCATCTAAACAACCTTAAATTACCAAAAATTTATCAAAGGGAAGGGGGACACCCCTCCCAAAACAGGGATAACTCACCCCATGTTTTGCCCCTTCTATCAAATTACCCTGCCACCTCTCCTGTCCACAGGGAATGTGCTAGTCGTGATAACCGAAGATGAAATATGTGTTTAAAATCGTCTTGAATCCTCTGTCTCTTCAAACAAAGGGAACTGACCACTGTCAAGCATGGGGAGGGCCATTTCCGGCCATCTGGGAGGTATGAAAAACAAAAATTTTTCTCGGTAGGCTCTGCACCAACTCATAGTGGCGCTCCGCTTAGATGGTCAGCCGAAGTCCCCCCCCCCCACTCCCGGGTACAAAATTCCTGCATACGCGCCTGAGACTTATGGTGAAACTACATCACTTAGGTATCAAAGGAAGGTTTGCTGATTGGGTCAATTGTTGCCTGCATGGTATATCTTAGAGGGTTGTTGTCAATGGTAATTTCTCATCTTGGAAAGAAGTCACAAGTGGTGTACCACAGGGGTCTGATCTTGGCCCAATTCTTTTCTTGACTTTCATCAATGATATTGACAGCTCTCTCATATCTAGTATAAGTAAGTTTGCTGATGACTAAGCTCTATGGAAAAGTAAATGATGAGAGGGATGCTTCACTGTTACAAAGGGACTTAGATAGGTTTTTAACATGGTCTCAGACTTGGCAGATGTCTTTAAATGCTGATAAATGTAAAGCTGTTCACTTTGGATCTAAATATTTGAGTTATAATTATACCGTGGCTGGTAGTATTTAAAGTAATGTGACTTTCGAAAGAGACCTAGGTGTTGTTATTACAAGTGATCTGAAGCCTTCTAAGCAGTGTGCAGCTGCTGCTGCTAGGGTAAATAGGGTGCTTGGATTGATCAAGATGAATTTCAGTAATTTTAGTAAAGATATTGTGTTGAATCTGTATAAGCAGTTGGTTAGGCCACATCTTGATTATGCTGTGCAGGACTGGAGTCCCTTTTATGAAAAGGACAAGTTTCTTTTAGAGCAGGTTCAGAGGAAGGCCACTCGGCTTATTCCCGAAGTGCTTAATCTCCCTTATCATGATAGGCTGAAATGTCTGGGACTTACTACTCTTGACTTAAAGAGGATTGGGGGGGGGGGGTATGCTGCAAGTTTTCAATTTCTTTCTGGTAAGAATTCTCTGTCTAATTGTGACTACTTAAAGGTTTGTACTAATTCCCGTGTTCGAGGCCATTGTAAGAAACTGGTGAAATGTTTCTCTACGCTTGACATAAGGAAGTTCAGCTTCTCTCATAGAGTGGTCAATGAATGGAACAGTCTGCCTGAGTGGGTTGTTAACTCCACTTCAGTCAGTTGCTTCAAGATTAACATTGGCAAGTTTTATTGTGGCTGTGGCAGAATCTGATTTTGCTGGGCTTTGTTAGGTATTAGGTTGGTTTGGGTTTTGTTTAGGGTTTGGGTTACAGGGCATCTTATGGAGCTAGTGCCCTCCTTTGCCCTTAAACTAATTATGATATGTTATGGCTGCCTTGGGCCAGATGCGGAGAAAAAAAGGAAAAGAGGAAAAACGAAAAAGGTAAGAGGGAGCAGTGCTGAGAGGGAGAGAAAGAAAAAGAGAGGGAAAAAATGAGTAAAGGAAGTGAAAAGAAAGAGAATGTGAAAGATAGAGAGAGGGAGGAACACAGGATTGTAATGTAGTGTGAGCGGGATTTGATTGTGCTCTGAAGGCCCATAGCTCCCTAAAATAATCCTCTGCTTCATCGGAAATGATCATAGAAACTACCAGATTGAAAAACAACGTTCCGGTTTGAGAGTCAGGGCTTGGGTTAGAAATGGTGGATTACCTCATCATTAGCCGCTTGGGGCATCTACAAGTTCCCCATCCCGCTGCCTCATTCTCATTAACCCCTGTTCATTGAGACGGCATAAGGATAAATAAGTGAGTAGTAACTTAAAACAGCATTGAACCTCCCCGCCCTCTTGCGTGTGGACTATTGTGCCCCTCGATATAGAAAATCGATCGAAAATAAAATTTTAATACCTGTAAACGGTGGCCCCGGCGTGAGTCTAGGCAATTTAACACCAAAAATGATATCAAAAGGCATTTAATAAATTTACAAACAATTTGCGCGCTAGGCGCGCTTTCGTGTTTAGTTACATTTGCTTTTACATCTGTTTTAGATGCTGGCTTAATAGAGGTAGAGGTTACACAATTCCGTATAGGCGTTCTCCTGAAGAAACACAAAATTGAATCTATGAGAAGTTCTGTCCTCTTTTTCTTACCATTTGGAAGACACAATCTTGGGAAACATACTTTTTAAGAAACGTACAGTGTCTAAATGCCAAGTCCAGATGTGGTGGAAGGGGTAATCACCCAGTGACCAGTCGCCACAGTCGCTCGTCGTTTTGATTTTGCTATTAAAGACAAAAACGCTTATCACCCCTAGTACATTTTTGGTTGGGAGAAAGCAGAATTCGCAATTGGTGAATGCTCTTTGATTGACTCTAAGGTCAAAAGATGCAGAGTAGCTCACATTACACAACATGCACAGAGTGTTTTGATAAGTATCGCCTTGCATGCCCAAGTAGGGCACATAACAGTTTTGAAAGTGGCCAGGAGTAAATTAGTTGGGAGAATTATAATTATCTTTGATAAGGAGGGGACCAGACTCTTCCATAGAAACCCAAATTTTCTAACATTCCTTAAAGGTACCAGTTATATTCAATTTTGCTTTAACAAAACCCCATTTTTCAGCGCGCCAAGCGCGCCCAAGTTTTTGCGTTTGGCATCCTTTGGGCAACCCATCACTTTAAGCGGGACTTTGGGTTGCAGGATCCCATAGGGCCTATCCATTAACCAACCCTTAATTGCTTAGTCATGTAGGGTTACCCTATTGAATTGCATAATGCCTTGTGCCAGAAACTTGATCCATTGCGTTGGTCCTGGTTTAACAGAAATGGGACTGGAATCCATAGTGGCAGATGTTTTCAGATGTATGATTTTTTTTTCGGGGGGTGGTTCTTATGTGCTGCAAAATGTACGGGGCAAGGTCAATACCGACAATTGAAACAAATTAAAGCAAAACCGAACCGATCCAGGACTGGAGCAGAGGTCAGGAAATTTCCATTCCAAACCCTTCAGATTGCAACAAAAATAAACATCTCATTGCAGTTCTGGGTCGTCTGCCGTTACTAGAGAAAATTGGCACATCAAATGCTTCCGAAACGATTACAACAATTTGCACTCTTAAGCATAAAATAAGTAATCTCAGTATAAACTTTGGATTACAAACTCTTTAAAATTTGGATCATCTTTTACGGTATTCCCTCGGCCCAAGCTGCCCCCAACACATTCCGTTCATTGATACGATATCAATTTATACAGCACTTCCTTCTTTAAAGATAAGTTGATATATTAGAGGGGTACTTATTCTAAGCAATCTGGTGAAATTGTCGTTGAAATCCGACGTGTGGTTCTCAAGATATTAGCAGATCAAGTTGTCACATTTTCAACAGAAAGTGAACTGGAAGCAAGCACATATAATGTCATAGGCTCACATTAATGAGCAGTCATTTGTTTTTCTTTAAACTTTATAACCAATTTCCTCCTCAACAATCAAATGTTATCGGAATGTGATTGCATAAGAGGCATGGAAAATTACAAACTTCACATTCCACATGGGGAGGTCCAATCCCTATTAACTTCAAGGTCAGCACAACAGACTGAAAAAACAAAGAAAACAAAGCATTCCTTATCAATGTGAGGAAGTGATATCAGGGACCTGCCTAGTGATATAACTCCCACTTGCCTCAAGCTCACTTTGGGTCACAAATGCAGTAACCTTTCGCTCCCGCACTCTCAAGAAGTGGCAATGTAGCTTATATTTCCTACAACACACTAACACGGTGTGTGCATGTTACATTCACAACTTTTTCCCTGTACGTTACATAAAAGGAACATTACTTATTAAAACCTCGATTTTTTTGCGCGCGACTCGCGAAAGTTATAACGATTATTTTCCGTTTCCCGTATTTTTATGACAGAAGGTATAGGCTTTATTTGTCAAATGAAACTCATGATACAAAATTAGGGGGTTAATCATTTTTAGAGAGATACTTTCTAGACACATGTCCAATATGCTAAATAATATGCTTTCTTTTTGAGCGCACGCGTGTGTGCATTTCGGTTTATTGACAATTTAAAAGTCTTGTCGCATGCAACTGAAATTGGCAACTATCAAGTTTAAGTGGTAGCGGCCTTTGGGGACTTGTGTGAAAGAGTGGGAGAAATAAAATGTTCCTTCGAGGCAAAGGTTACTTTGTAAAAAAGGGAAAGTCAATGGAAACATTTCGAAAAAGGGTGTGTGTGTGTGTGTGTGTGTGTGTGTGGGGTATCCTCTCATTTCTCGGGATTTCCGCCTATGATCTGGGTTGCGTTAGACACTCGGCCACCAGACATGTGAAGCATGAAAAGACGATAGATCTGGCCTGCTAGACAATCTGCTATTGCATTTCAATTTAATACTGAAACTTACTATATTTTATATCACCATGTTATCAGTGGTGGCGCACAGGGGAGCGCCACCGGGGTAAGGGGACGACTGCTCCCCCATCATTTGCAGGAATAGAGACGGAAAAGAAAAGGGAAAAGAAGAAAAGGAAAGAGAAGGAAGGAAGAAGCAAAAGAGAAAGAAGAAGAGAAGAAGAGGGATGGGGTAGGCCTACATCTGACCCATATAGTTAATCCAGAGCCCTGTTCGTGTGCTTACAGCCATTAGATACCCTTATATAATACACAAATAAAGCAAGGAAAATTTTCGTAATAGTTCAAGAATGTTTCTGAAAATTCCACGCAGTTATTTTTGCGTAAAAACTTTTCCCGAATATAAAAGGTAATAAAGTATCCAAAAGGGGGGCTAAGGGAGGTTTGTTGACAATATACCCTTCTCTTAGACAACAAAGTTTTCACTCCTCTTTCACTCAAGCAAAACTTAGAATTCACTAAATAATGAACATTTTCCAGCCATATATATGATCAGTTCCAAAAATATACCAAAGACAGCACCATTTTGCATTCTACACAACCTTAAATTAACCAAAAAATCTCGAAGGGGAGAGGGAGAACTCTCCTTTAGACCCCTCCCCAGGACAGCGATCACTCACCCCATACTTCTCGCTCTATCAAAATACCCTGACGTGGCCATGGCTGGCGCTCTCTCTCTCTCTCTCTCCCTCTCCCTCTCCCTCTCCCTCTCCCTCTCCCTCTCCCTCTCTCTCTCTCTCTCTCTCTCCCTCTCCCTCTCTCCCTCTCTCTCTCTCTCCCTCTCCCTCTCCCTCTCCCTCTCCCTCTCTCCCTTTGGTGCCAAAATATCGTTTTGCACAAATACATATGATGGACATCTCTAAATTTAAAATAGAAAACTAAATTCGTATGCAAGACAAAGACCTGGATGTAAAGAACAGAAAGTAATCCCACTTATGTGGGTGGAATACCTTACTCACCACCCCCATTAGGAACTCATCTGCTTAAAATTCAGACAGTTTATTTGGATCTATAAACTGTGTATCTGTTACCTAAGCTAATTAAACTTGGTCTCTGTGTACTGGGTTAATTGACTCCTAGTGACATATTAGCCCTTCTTAAAGTGAATAAAGACTTCCTCATGATGAAACTGTTCTGCTTAAGGTTTGTTACATCCTCCTCTGCCTGATTACATCTTATCACCTCAGGGAGAAAATGAAGCACACTACATACACACCTGATACAGTCAGCTTTTA